>VMDO01024290.1:0-30016 GCA_007922755.1 Pedetes capensis
CCGGTCTCTGGGGTGCAACTTCAGGCTCTGGTTCTTAGGGCAAACCACATGATGTACCATTATCAGAGCTTGGCTTTTCAGGAGCTAAATCTTGACTATGGAGGATAAATTGGAAGGTATGGACAAAGAATGTCCTCTGCCACCCCTTGAAGACCTAGCTTTTCTAGTTTCTTTTGTAATCAACTTTCTGCATTTCTTTCTTAGTTTTGGTTCCGCTTGGGACTCTATGGTCTTACAGTAAGCAGCTAGTCAAGCACCAACATCACCCGGGGTTCCTTAGGCCTTCCCTGTCCAGCTATCACTTCTTGGCCTCACAGAGCAGAGAAGGGTACATTTTGGTTGGCTTAGACTCTGATGTCTGAAACCATGGGCTCCCTCCCACTCCACGACACTTCTCCAGAGGTCCACAACACTGAGAACAGCTACTCTGGGAACAACATGTCACTGGCCTTCAGACGCTTGTGTAGTATAGTGTGTCCCTCCAGAATAGACATGGGCTGGACCTGATGATATCCACTTGGCCACCTTGATACAGAACACCTGCAATGTCCTTGGGGCAGTATGACCCACTGGTCATTGCAGTGAAAGACGCAGAACTGTACAGGATAGATAGGAAAATTATATTGGTGATGGCACTTTCAACATTAATTCTTGGAGTGAAGGCAGATAATGGGACCCTCTTGGGAATTCCACCATCATCTTCTACGTGGTACAAATCAGTAGCCCCTCCTGATCTGACTACACATGATGGGAAGGTACATGATAGAAAGGATTGGGTGACAGGGGAGCCCTCAACAGCAGTACAACTGCCTTTATATTCCTTGGAAGTTACATTTCCTCCTCTAAATGACCCAAGTTTGGGGGGAAGAGTCTGGCTCCCATAGGCAACCCCATTGCTGAAGTTTGAGGCTTCAAGGAATGAAATAAACACTTCACACCTGGATCTGTATCTAGACTGGGTTAACAGACTGCCATACAGGGTCCCACATGTCTTGTCAGCTTATCATGCTGTGGGCGCCTACATGTTACTGGGATGCTGGAAGCTTTACCACAGGTATCTCAGAACCAAGCAGGGCCATCCATGGTGGGGAGGGTTCTGCTGAGCCTCCAGATGCAGACAGACAGGGAGATAGACATGTCAGCCCACTCCCGAAACAGCCATGGAAAACCCTATGTATACCTGAGCGCAGTGGCGCACAGTGTAAACCCAGCAACTTGGGAGGCAGAGGCAGGAGGATTTCAAGTTTGAGACCAGAGGCAGTCTGCAAAATTTAGCGAGACCCTGTCTCAAAATGTAAGAAAATGGTCCGGGGGTGCAGCTCAGTGGCACAGCGCTTGCAAAACATGCAAGCGCAAGGTCCTGGTTTCAATCCCCAGTATAAAAAAAAAGAAAAAAGAAAAAAAAAAAAAAAAAAAAAAAAAAAAAAAAAAAAAAAAAAAAAAAAAAAAAAAAAAAAAAAAAAAAAAAAAAAAAAAAAAAAAAAAAAAAAGAAAGAAAGAAGAAAAACCTATGAATAGCAGAGCACTGTCAAATATAGTGCCAAAAAATGAGCCCCCTAGATGGAAGTCATTCAAAAGACTGAGGAAGAGTTGCCTCATCAAAGTAGCGCCAAACTTCATGGGAAAGGAGTAAAGGCCCTAGGACCTTTTCTTGTTGCTGTGTAGTTGCAAGGTTCCCAGACAAATTCAAGAGATGCACAGCCAAGAATGTTCGTGAGCTTCAGCCGAGAGCTCCTGAGGCTCTCTCCTAGCCTCCTTATATTCAAACTTTATTTCTTAGTAACAATTTACAGAACAGAAAAAAAAAATATATGAACTTTTTTAACCTGGTCATTGTTTCTCTAATCTCTTTCTCTTAACAATCGGAAGTAAGATTAGAGCAGGGCAGACTCTCCGGACATTGCTTCCAAATCCCAGGAGATAATCGATAAGTGGCCTTTCAGGAACCAGGACATCAGTTAGTGTTTTCGGAAACTCATTTTACTTCATGCACCAGTAAGCCTTTGTAATGTTTAACAAAGGACACAGTGAACAGGTGGGCATTTATGCCTTTCCCACTAGTAAGGTGGGAATCTTGGCATTTTCAGGCAGCCCTGCTTCTCCTGATGGCTTCTCCATGACTGTGCCTGTCTTAGGTTGTCCCTCCACTTATGAGAGATCATACCCATCATCAGCAATCAGCCCTCCTGAGAGCCAAACAGGGTGAAGGGAGACGAACTCACTGTAACATATTTGAGGGTGCATCATTTAGAGGTAACACCTGTTGGCCTCTCCACGACTGTGCCTGTCTTAGGTTGTCCCTCTACTTATGAGAGATCTTACCCGTCATCAACATCAGCCTTCCTGACAGCCAGACAGGGTGAAGGGAAATATATTTGTTGTAACATGTTTGGGGGTTCATCATTTAGAGGTGACATTGCTATGGCACAACACAATGAGAAGAAACATGGTGGCTGCAAGAATGTGCTCAGATATAAAAATGAGCCTGTGTATGGCACAGTGTCGGACTGTTTTGTTTTGTTACACATATGGTTGCTACGAAGTGCATTGGACTGGACAGCATTTACCAAATGTGCCTTCAAAGGAAGGAGTTCAGTGGAGATGTTTCAAAACGTTAAGAATCCATAGAGGGATGATCTCGATACGGAGGCAGAATCCATTCACCATGTTCTGTTCACTTGCTGGGTCTGGCCTTACTCTCCGTCATTATCATCCTTCACAGCTGAATTCAGGAGTCATTTTTAATCCTCTTCTTCTTCCTCTGTCCTCAAAAAGGTTAAGCTAGCCTAACTAAACACCAGCCCACCCACTCAGACCAGGACTCCTGCTGGAGCCACCACCACCGAGCATAAAAAGAGAAACTTCCTCACAGGGAGATGTTGCCCAAAGCCAAGGGGAAAATCACTCCACAAGTGGGACTGTTGATACCTCTCCTACCTTCACAATACCATTGCCAAGCTGTAAAGTTTTGACCCTATTCATTGCTGGGGTCAAGGTTCCTGAAGGTATTCAGTGTCAGGATGGCCAAGATGGCAATCATCACATCCCAGCCCATGCCCAAGCAAAAGGAACCATGTGCACAAGGGGATGCAAGTGGTGGAAAAGACGCCCCGAATCCCAGCATAACTGTTTGGCTGAGCCTGGAAAAAAAACAGGGAATTACTCTGGGAGTGGCAGTCAGCCAGAGTCTCTCAGAACATTGTGCCTCTGTTGCTGTGGATTGAACCCAATGCCTTTAACACACTGAGCATGAGCTCCATCACTGACCTATATCCACAGTCCCTCCTGGGACATTTTCCTCTTCCTTTGATAGTCGTCCCTCATAGTCTGACTGTGTGTGAGCACAGATATGTTTCTCATTCATCTGCCCCTTTCCTATGTTCTTGCTTCTCACTCTCTTGGCAAAGCAACGAGAAATTCTTTGAAAGCAGTGACCAAACCCAGGGCCACCAACCTGAAACCTCAATGCATCCTGTTTCTTCCAGACCTGAGTGCTCAAAGAGACTGCATGGTGGGGCCCAGGTGCTACAGGACCTTCTATAATTTGAATTTTAAAAGCTTTTGTAAAGACGATTGTGGGGAATCCTGGCAAAGAGGGGACTCGAGGGGAGGATGGTCCCGGTTGGATCAGTGCCTACTATGGCAATCTGGGATGGACAGAAGAGCACACTCTTCACCTCCCAGGGCCCAGCACACACCTTTAGAACCGAACAAAGGCAAGATAGCACTGACTTCCTGTGCCACACCCTTGGGGCTCCTGCACTGACATGAGCACCTCGCACCTCTTCCTGTAGTCCGCACATATCATTGGCTTCCCCTGGTCACAGCATTTAATGCTTTTAAAGGCCTGCTTCGCATAAAGTTGAGCTGATGCTTGACATCCTCTTGGAGTGGTTCTTCTCTCCGTTGCACTCACCATCCTTGGGCCTTCTTGAACCCCAGATTGTGGTGAAACCACAGATGACCCCGGCATCAGAAGAACTGATATTGTTTTCTGTGAAGCGCAGTGTTCACAAACATAATATACACTCCAAGGACACACATGTAGGAAGGGCTTCTAAGACTACTAGATACACAAATGATTCAAAACATTACTGCAATAATGAGTATGGTAGTGCAAATGCGTATTCCTAGTACTCAGAGGGGTGAGGCAGGTGGATCTCCACTTTGAGGTGAGCCTGGTATTAGAGAACACGTTTCAGACCAGCCTGAGCTACATAGCAAGATCCTGTATATAAAAAAAAAAAGAAGAAGACCTAATACTCATCACCATATTACCACTGCCTAGCATACTCAATCCAATAAAAAGCAATACATGCTTTCAGTCTAGAAGCCCCAGGCTCCATCATACAGGCTGGGTGTGTGGGAAGCTGCACCCTCTAGGTTTATGAGGAACAACCTATGATCTCCACACAGTGATGAAACTGTGTAACGTGTATCCTGGCATATGACCCAGAAACAACCTTGCTTCTTTTTAGTGGTACTAGGAGGATGAACCCAGGGCCTCAGACATTCTTTGCACGCACTCTACCACTGAGTAGCATGCCCCAGACCAATTTTTACTTTTTGAGACAGGGACTTGTTAAGTTATGCAGCCTGTCTCTGGCCTCAAGCTTGCAAAACTTCTACTTCATCCTTCTATAGCCCTGGGAGTTCAGGCACACCCCACCACAAATGGGACTTACATCCTTCCTTAAGGGACAAGACTATACTTGCAGAATTCTCACACTAATGTTTCCTTGCAATAGAAATGACATTTAGAGTATAGGAACCTTCTTTATTTATGAATGACAAATTTATACAAACAACATTCACAATTTGTATAACACTTCATTTATTTTCTGAAACTATAACCATCATGACATAAAAAGATGGGAAGAGTCTGGCTCTCTGTGTTTGATACAGTGGTGGGTAGTGCTTTCTTCTGTTTTACACAGGGTCACTATGAATTGGATTCCATGTAGTCCCACCTAGCAACAACATATAAAACAGCCATCATGATATCAGTATCAGATATGCATAGGATTTCCTTCCAAAAGGAATTCCCATATACTCTTAAAGTAAATGTGAAACTCAAAGTATTTCCTTAATTTTCAAAACTACACTTTGATTCACTGACTATTCTTAGATTTATAAGCTCTACCTCTTATCATGTCTTAGAATGGATGTGGGAGAAATGAAGGTGTCCGACATTCCTTTTGTCCATATGGTATTCCTCTAGAATGAGTCCTTTCAAGTGTTCTACTAAACATTCATGGCACTGCAGTGAGTTCATACATGCATAGGAACGAAGTTCTACCACGGATTTGTAATCCAGTTATAATGGCTGTCTCTGCCATGAGTCTTTGTATGAGTTAGAAAAGAACTATAGAGTGCTAAAGGTTTTATTTACTACTTTCTTCATAGGGTTTTCTTCCATATGAGACTTTCCACATACTTAAAGAGAACGAAGAACTCTGAAGGCTTTCTCACACTGCTTACATTCATGTTTTCTTTCCAGTGTGAAGTCTTTCATGCTCCCAAAGAGATTTGTAATATCTGAAGGCTTTACTACATGGCTTCATTCACAGGATTTCCTCCAGTATGTATTCATGTTTTTGAAGGGAAAAAGCAGTTGTGAAGGTAGTACCACATTGTTTACATTCGTAGGGATTTTCTCCAGTGTGAGATCTTTCAGGAACTTGAAGGAAACTCAACCGTCCAAAGGCTTTGCCACATTCCATACGTTCATAGGGTTTTTCTCCAGTGTGAGACCTTTCATGAACTTGAAGGTCATTCAAATGTCTGAAAGCTTTGGAACTTGTTTACATCCATAGGTTTATTCTCCAGTGTGAGACCTTTCATGAACTCCAAGGGAGCTCAACAGTATGAAAGCTTTCCCACATTGTATACATTCTTAGGGTTTTTCTCCAGTGTGAGACCTTTCATGAGCTTGAAGGTGGCTCAACTGTCTGTAAGCTTTGCCACATTGTTTACATTCATAGGGTTTTTCTCCAGTGTGAGACCTTTCATGATGTCGAAGATAGCTCAAACACGTGAAGGCTTTCCCACATTGTTTACATTCATAGGGTTTTTCTCCAGTGTGAGATCTTTCATGAACCTGAAGACGGCTTAACTGTCCGAAGGCTCTGCCACATTGTTTACACTCATATGGTTTTTCTCCAGTGTGAGACCTTTCATGAACTCGAAGGTCGCTCAAGCGTCTGAAGGCTTTTCCACATTGTTTACATCCATAGGGTTTTTCTCCAGTGTGAGATCTTTCATGAACTCGAAGGTAGCTCAAACATGCAAAGGCTTTGTCACATTGTTTACATCCATACGGTTTTTCTCCAGTATGTAGTCTTTCATGTTCTCGAAGGGAAAAGGCAGTTGTGACAGTTTTACCACATTGTTTACATTCATAGGGTTTTTCTCCAGTGTGAGACCTTTCATGAACTAGAAGGCGGCTAAACCATCTGAATGCTTTGCCACATTGTTTACATCCATAGGGTTTTTCTCCAGTATGAGACCTTTCATGATCTCTAAGGCGGCTCAACTGCTTGAAGGCTTTACCACACTGTTGACATTCATATGGTTTTTCTTCACTGTGAGACCTTTCATGAATGTGAAGGGAGCTCAATTGTCTGAAGGCTTTGCCACATTGTTCACATTCGTACTTTTTCTTTCCTATGTGAGACCTTTCATGAACTCGAAGGGAGTTCAACCATCTGAAGGCTTTGCCACATTGTTTACATTTGTAGGGTTTTTCTCCAGTGTGAGATCTTTCATGAACTCGAAGGTAGCTCAAACATGCGAAGGCCTTGTCACATTGTTTACATTCATAGGGTTTTTCTCCAGTGTGAGACCTTTCATGAACTAGAAGGCGGCTAAACCATCTGAATGCTTTGCCACATTGTTTACATCCATAGGGTTTTTCTCCAGTATGAGACCTTTCATGATCTCCAAGGCGGCTCAATTGCTTGAAAGCTTTACCACATTGTTTACATTCATATGGTTTTTCTTCACTGTGAGACCTTTCATGAATGTGAAGGGAACTCAATTGTCTGAAGACTTTGCCACATTGTTCACATTCGTACTTTTTCTTTCCTATGTGAGACCTTTCATGAACTCGAAGGGAGTTCAACCGTCTGAAGGCTTTGCCACATTGTTTACATTCGTAGGGTTTTTCTCCAATGTGAGATCTTTCATGAACTCGAAGGTAGCTCAAACATGCGAAGGCCTTGTCACATTGTTTACATTCATAGGGTTTTTCTCCAGTATGCATTCTTTCATGTTCTTGAAGCAAAAAGGCAGTTGTGACTCTTTTACCACATTCTTTACATTCATAGGGTTTCTCTCCAGTGTGAGATCTTTCATGAAGTCGAAGGCGGCTCAACCATATGAAGGCTTTGCCACATTTTTTACATCCATAGGGTTTTTCTCCTGTGTGAGACATTTTGTGAACTCGTAGACGGCTCAACCATGTGAAGGCTTTGCCACATTGTTTACATCCATAGGGTTTTTCTCCAGTATGAGACCTTTCATGAACTCGAAGGTGGCCCACCTGTCCAAAGGCTTTATCATATTGTTTACATTCACATGGTTTTTCCCCAGTGTGAGACCTTTCATGAACTCGAAGGGAGCTCAACCGTCTGAAGGATTTTCCACATTCTTTATACTCATTGGGTTTTTCTCCAGTGTGAGACCTTTCATGAACTCGAATGTAGCTCAAACATGCAAAGGCTCTGTCAAATTGCTTACATTCATACGGTTTTTCTCTGGTATGTATTCTTCCATGTTCTAGAAGGGAAAAGGCAGTTGTAACAGCTTTACCACATTGTTTACACTCATATGATTTCTCTCCACTGTGAGGCCTTTCATGAACTTGAACGTGGCTCAAACACCTGAAGGCTTTGTCACATTGTTTACATTCATAGGGTGTTTCTCCACTGTGACACCTTTCATGAACTTGAAGGTGGCTCAATTGCCTGAAGGCTTTCCCACACTGTTTATATTCATAGGGTTTTTCTCCAGTGTGAGTCCTTTCATGAAGTCCAAGGTAACTCAACCATCTGAAGGCTTTGCCACACTGTTTACATTCATACAGTTTTTTTCCTGTATGGGATCTTTCATGAACCTGAAGATAACAGTGATTTGTGAAGGCTTTATCCCACTGTTTACATACAAAGGGCTTTTCTCCAGGATGAATTTTTTCATAAAATCGAAGGGAGCTGAGACATCTGAAGGCTTTACTACACTTGTTATGTTTATAGGGTTTTTCTGCAAAATGTGTTCTTTCATGTCTTTCCAAGGAACTGGAAGAACTGAAATTTTTCCCACATTCTTTCAGTTTCGGAGATTTTCCTACAATGTGAGCACAACCATGTATTTCAAAACACCTAAGACAAACAGAGGTCTTAGCACCCTGATTGCATTCACAGGGTTTTTCTTCACCATGCATTTGTTGATGTACTCGAAACGAATTGGGAGAATCGAAGTCTTTCAAGCATACTTTACATTCATTTGGCACATTGTTGTGGGTGACTTTATTTCTTTGAACAACTGTGGCAAAAATGCCTGGTCTCCTGCATTCTTTATATATACAATGCCTCTCTCCATATTCCTTGTGCTCATGTGGTTGGGATGCAGGGTGAAGCAGGATGTGCCTATGAAAGGGTGAGAGACACGTGAACACTTTTCTTATACGTGTCATCCCAGTGACTAGGCAGGCAGAGGCAAGAGGATCACACAGCTCTGTGCATAACTCAGCAAGGCCTTGACTAAAAATAGAATGTAAAAAAAAAAAAAGAAAAAAAATGGGGGGGTTGCAGCCCACTAGTGGAATGCCTGCAATGCTTGTGAGAGACCCTGGGTTCAAATTCTATGTACAATCAAAAAAGAAAAGAAAAAAGAAACCCAACATATTATTTTCCAGCAGGATTCCCACAAAGCTATTATCAAGACAGTTATGCTGATGAAAGTACTTTCTTCTTTTCTTTCCTTTTTTTAATCATGGTCTTACCTGGCAAAACCAAGACTTGCACATGCTTTCCACACACTCTAAAACTGACCTTGAAACCCAGCTCCTTTTTAAATCTTTATTCTGAATCAAAGCCTCGCTAACTTTAACACTTCTGCTTCTGGCCTCAAACTTGTGATCCTCCTGCCTCCTGCTCCCGGGTCCCTAGGATTACAGGCATGGGCCCTAGCACTGGGCCTATTTCGTGGGACTGTTTCCAGTGAACGATTTTGCAAACAGTGACCTTTCTGATGCAACTATAATGTGTGTCGCTGGTGAGATATTTGAAATGATCAATGAACAGAAAGTGTGATTTTCTGTTTTGTTTAATTATTTTTAAAATTTGAAGACATCCTTAGATGCCTGTAACACATTACATATTTTTCCATATGAAAATTACCTCAGATTTCTCCAGGGATTCTTATATTGATCTTCAATTTTCTGATCTTCTAGTTTGTTTCCTAGTATGGAGACCAAAAAAACTATTATACTTTATTAGAAATTATACAGAGATTATTAGCTATTAAGTTCAAAGTACATTATAACCAGGCCTTATTTAATCACCAAATTCTTGCCTTTCAACATTCCAAATCCCTAAACAGTATGGATAGCTTAGAAATGCACGTTCTCGAACTCACTAAGTGAAGGGAGGATGTCACTCCTACCTATAGAAGTGAGGTTCCTGTAGGTTTCCAGCATCACATCTCTGTAGAGCTTCTTCTGAGAAGGATCTAGCAAAATCCATTCTTCCTGGGTGAAGGTCACAGCCACATCCTCAAAGGATACCATGACCTAAAATGTGCCACACATGTGTACAGGCAAATCAGTAGACTCAACACATAGGACTCTATACTCAATTCCTGAGATGGTCACATGATTGTGGTGAATCCACTTGCAGTCCTCAATAGGGTCAGTGAAATTCCTACACATGGTCCACACTCTCCCCCACACAGCAGTTCTAATTCTAGCAGGATTTTTCACAAGTGTTGACCCAGAGAGTAACATCCACTGCTGGGTCAACACTAATTTCTCTTTCTAGAGTGGATCCCTGGTATCTATCATAAAAAAACTCGCAAAACACAATATCCATAAGAGAGTTAATATGAGCAGTCCTGAGAATTCTTGTCCTTAGAAATTCCTCCTCACAAAGTATAACCATTCCTGATATCAGGCAACTGAAGGTTCTGGGAGAGATGCTACCAACACAAATGATACGCAGGGCTCACTCTGCCTGAACAATTTCACAAACTAATTTCTGCAAAGCTTTCTGAACTGCTTTCCTTCTGAAAGTATATAAATTTGGCCCATACACTGCTAACTAGAGGATTGCCACTGCAAAAACACTCTGAGCGCTAAGTGTCTAACCAGCTTCCCGTGTCCACATTATTACATGCATCTTGTCACAACGTGGGATTGCAGCCAATTCTGTGTGATAACACCAGGAGAGACATTTGGAATTGTAAATTATGTTCATGCTAGGCAAAATGTAAACAAGTAGGAAACATGATACACAATCATTATTTAATGATCCTCACAAATCAATTTTTAAAATACCATTGAGTAATATCAGGCAGAATGGAATGGAAAATGATGTGCTCTTAGGTAGATCCCAATGTAGCCAGGTGCTTTGTCTTATACCTGTTAACACAACTCCATGAGACTAGGTCTATAGCTGTTCCACTCTGGCAACCCAGTATAAGGAAAAATTGTCCTAAGACTCACATCCACTTGATTTCTACAAAGTGAATTTGTAATCTCATTCTACAATATAGAATGGTACCTCCTAGATCCCAAACCAAATCCACAGATGGTTTTACTCAAAAAAGTTGACTATGTAGGTCTACACAAACACAGAGAAACAAAGGAACAGGAACATTTATACTGCCATTATGCAGAGTTTTCAAAAGTTACAATTAATCAAGATGAAGATGTGCTCACCAAGGTCAAAGGAAAAAATATGCAAAAACTAAACTGTAGTTCTTTACAACCAAAATAAAATACTTCAAAGGCAATCAAGACTATCATTTAAATTATCACTCAAAGAACAAATACACACTGGTGCTGTGTATGGCACGTGTCTGTAATCAAGCTATTAGGGAGGCTGAAAAGGAGGATTGCAGGTTTACCCCCAGGGGCAGCTGAAACAACTTAGACCTGGTCTCCAAATAAAAAATCAAACAGGGTCCGAGGGCTGAGTGGGGGAGGACTTGCCCAACATGCATGAGGACTTGGGATCAACCTCATGTTCTGAAAAAAATGTCAAAAAAAAAAAAAAACCCACAAAAAACTAAGAAATATTTCACAAACGAGTACAAGAGTTATGCTCTGAAAACTACAATCTTTGTTGAAAGAATTGAAGATTTAAATAAAAGGAAAACTACTCCATATTCAGAGGAGTCAGCAGAATATCACTCAGATGGCAATATACCCCACACACCCCACATATTAAGATTAATTCCTATCACAATCCCAGGTGACCACCTGAATAGAAATTAAAATGGTGACCCTGAAGTTCTCATAGATTTCCAATGGGCTCAGAATCCCAAAACACTCTAGGCAAAGAGCAAAATAGGATTCATGCTTCTCAATTAAAAACTCCCATAAAAGAGTCATCAGATCCTGTAGTAGGAGCACAAGGAAAGTCACTAAGAACCCTCCTAGCCACCTCACCCTCCACACCCTCAAATTTTTTTCTGCATGTGTATGTCTTTTATTTTCTTCTTTCCTAGGAGGTTGTACCCCGAGTCTTATGCACACTAGGCAGATTCTCCACCACTGAGTTGCATCCTCACCCCTTTTCTACTGTTGAATTTCAGATACGATCACACTAAACTACACTGCCTTCCTGTGGCCTAAATCTCGTCATCTTCCTACCGGAGCCTCTCATTACATGGGATTATAGTTATGTAAATGGCTGGGATTTAGCTTAGTTGGTAGAGCGCTGCTCTGCAGTCTCTGAGGTCCCGAGTTCGATTCTCAGCACCGCAAAATGGGAGAAGGACATGGCAACCCACTCCCAAGGCAATCGGAAACAGTCAGCCATTGAAAACCCTATGAGGGTCGCTATGAGTCAGACTCGACTCGACTAACACACACACACACACACACACACACACACACACAAATGGCATCTGGGTACTTTTCTGTCTCCTTTTTAAAAACGAAATCCTGTTATGAGAGAAGTTATAAACTTTGTTCTCTAATCTTGATGGATTTGGGAAAATCATCACTGATGCTCCGACCAACCAGGATATATGTCTCTACCCTATCGTGATAAACCAGATTGGCTCCTACTTCAGGTTGAGATATCATCTCCAAGAAACCTCAAATATTAGACTGACTAAACAAAAACTTTAAGTTCTGTCTTAAATTCTGACTACCTAAACCAGACAAAAATGCACATGCATAGAAATTAGAGAATTAAAAATCAAAACGGAGAAATCCCAGTTAAGTAGAGAATAGAAGAGCCATTAACAGAGTTTTAAGAGGGTGTGAGGGAGGAGGCCAGGAAAGAGGACAGTAACCGGCACAGGAACACAGGAGGAATAACTTACAATGCTTTATAGCATGGGAGGACAACTGTGGTTGTCAACAATTAATATTTCAAAATAGTGAGTGAAGACAATTCAGTATGTCCCCAACACAAAAGACAATGCCTGAACTGGTAGGTATGGGAGCTGTCCTAACCCAATCATTGCATATTGCATACATGCATGGAAATGCCACAGCTAAGTGTGGGTGTAATCCCCATGCACTGAAGGCTGAGAAAGGAGGATGAAAAGTTCCAGGCCACACTATGCTGCACAATATGACCCAACACCAATGAATAACTAAACTAATTAAAGCAAAACAAACAAAAAATAGTGTTGCACTGTACCACATTAAATATGTATGAGCATTATGTAGCAGTTAACATTTAATTTTATCCAAAAAAAATTTTGAAAATATTGCTGACTCCATTATCCTCTCTAATACTCAATAGTGTTTTAGAATTCCTGACAACATACTGTTGTTGTTGTTACTGGGTGTTGTCAAGTCGGTGTCCTTCTCATATTGACGCTACATACACAGGTGAAATAGTATTGTTAGTGTGTCTCTGGTATATATAGGGTTATAAATGGCTGATTGTTTTTTGGGAGGGGGTTGCCGGGTCTTTCTCCCAAATCTACAGGACCTCCTGTTCCTAAGTGATCTGCCCTCTATGATTAAACCAGGCCCAACCCTGCTTAGCTTCCAAGATCTGATGGGATTCGATGCCACAGTGCTTTAGCTGCAGGCATCACACACTGGGACAAGAATATGACCCAGCCTTGTAATTATAAAGAACTCAAATGCAATAGTTCATGCCTGTGTTCCCAGTAAGTTGGGAGGATCACAGGCTCCAGACCAGAGGAAGCCTGGATAACTTAGTGAGACTCTGTCTCAAGATAAATTTTAAAATGGGCTGAGGATGTAAAGTAAATGGGAGGCCCAGGGTTCAACACAGAAGCACTATTAAAAAAACAAAAAACAAAAAACCCACTAAAACGAAAAACTATTTGGTCCTGGATATATATCTTAGTGGCAGACTACTTACCTAGCATACAAGACATGAGGTAAGATACTGAGTACTGCAACAAAAGACAAGAAAACACTTATTTTCAAAATGTAAAATCCCCAATTACTCTCAATGACACCACACACGTGTATTAGTAACTGGTAACTATGCAAAAAATCCGTAATCACACACTTTCCATACCATCCTCACATAGACTTAATTTATATTTATACATCAACCAACAATAAAGTTCACATTCTTCCCAATATCACATGGAAGACTCACCAACATAGAACATAATCTCAATAAAACACGTCTTAATCAATATAAAACAGTAAATATACAAAACATGTTCTAAACAGATTGCATTAAACTAGTAATCTATAAAAAACGTTGTTGTTGTTAGGTGCTGTCGAGTCGGTATCCGACTCATAGCGACCCTCTATACAACAGGGGAAACACTATTGTCAGTGCTTCTCTGCTGTTCATAGGGTTTTCAATGGCAGATTGATTTTTGGGAGGGGGTTGCCAGGTCCTTCTCCCAAGCCTACAGCTTCTGGTGTTCCCAGGTGGTCTCCCATCTAGGTACTAATCAGGCCTGACCCTGCTTAGCTTCCAGGATCTGAAGGGATCAGATGCCACAGGGCTACAGCTGCAGGCAATAAAAAAACAAAAACAAAAACATAGCTATCCAAAAATCATAGAATTAGAGATTAAATCCACAAAGGTATTTGTAAAACCTGGGTCAAACACAAGTCTCAAGAGAAATTTAAATATTTGAAAACATTACGAACCAAGTATATCTCATGAGAATTTGTAGAATGAGAGCCAGGTGCGGTGGTGCACACCTGTAATCCCAGCAGCTCTGGAGGCAGAGGCTGGAGGATCACAAGTTCGAGACCAGAGGCAGTCTGCATAATTTAGCAAGACCCTGTCTCAAAAAAGTTAACAAAACATGGGCTGGGTGTGCAGCTCAGTGGTCCAGCACTTGCAAAGCATGCAAGCATGAGGCCCTGGGTTCAACCCCCAGTACAGTAAACAAAAAAAAAAAATTGGTAAAAAGACACACTAGCAGTACCCAGGGGAAAATTGAAAGACTGAATGCATGAACTAGAAAGGAAGCGAGATGAGATCTCAATCACTAAACCTTCCACACTGAGAGCCTGGAGAAGGCACAGCATGAGAACCCATCAGCAATCACAAGCAAATAACAATTACTGGATGAAACTGCCAACAGGAAATCAATAGAGAAACCCAACAATCCCCAAAGCAGCATATTCCATAACACAGATAAAACTGGTAGAAGACCAACCATTTCTAGAGGATGCACAGGAAGAGGAACCAATGGTATTGGAGAACAAAGTGGAAGCCACTTAGAAGGAATTAGAGAAACACAAGACTCCAGGAATTGATGGAATACCAACAGAGATGTTTCAACAAACAGGTGCAGTACTGGAGGTGCTAACATGTTCATGCCAAGAGATCTGGAAAACAGCTATGTGGCAAACTTACAGGAAAAGATCCATTTTCACTGTACTATACCATATTAATAGAAGAGAGGAAACCAACATCATCAGCTCTACTGATCTAAAGCAATCATTTCATAAAACTCACCAATTTATCTATGGAAAGACAAACATTATGGGTATAGACCTGCTTAACATGATGAAAAATTGTGGAATGCATAGTAATAATGGCTTCAGGGCACTATGAACTTCCTTAATGCTACCTAAAATGTTAAAATGGTAAATTTACATATGCCTATATTACCACAAAATGCTTCAAAGTTAAAACCAAAACAGAGAAGTCAAACAAATAGTGATCAAAACAACTGACAAAAATACACTGGATGGAATAAAATACAAGACAGGCACTACTGATGAAAAGACGAGCAAACATAATTGACCAACGGAAATTATCAAATCTCAAATACCCAGAGAAAAACCATGAAAAAATGAGAACATCAGTGATGTGTGTAGGACAACTGCAAGTGGCATATGTTCATAACTGGTCTCTGAAAGAGGCTAATGACAGAAAAATATATTTGAACAAGGAATTCCCCAAATTCTGCAGATGGAGAAAAGTATACACCCAGACATCCAAAAAGCTCAAAAAACCACAAGCAGATTTGTGGAATAATCTACACCAAGTCACATCATCGACTGGCTTAAAACCTAGAGTGCTCTAAAGTAAATAGAAAAAAAAAACACATATCCAGGACAGAGAAGCAAAGACACAAATGATGACACTTGCCCAGCATATGCAAGTTCCTAGGTGGCAAACTCAGTAATGAAATGACAGAGAAAGAGAGAAGAAAAACAAACAATGTTAACAGATTGTGCATATGCAAAAAATAATGTAAATGAATCTACTTTCTACAACACTAGTCTCTATCCTTGCCGGCACTAGGCACTGTTTCATGATGAAGTGGTGTGAGAAAACAGAGAGTACTTCCAGAGACTCAGGAGTTGGGTAAAATCAAAAATGTATTGCTATAGCAAGGCCAGCCCAAGGAAATGAGTCCTATCATGACTGACCTTGAACGTTAGTACTCCTGGGATTACGTAGTTTAAAGGATGGGGTTTGTTGGCTGAAACCACACGTGCACTGCCTACATGATCATCTGTGGGTGGGTTAAGCTAGTTTCCATGGAAATACGCAGGTAACATCTACATGATGCAAGAAGTGAAGTCGCTAAGAGGGTGGAGAGTACACTCAATAGGCTGAGTTTAGCAGTTGAAGCAAATTGGGAAGTGACTAACAGGGTGGAGGTTGTCAGGGAAATAGATAAGAGGCAAGGAGAGAGAAGGTGACTTACAGGATGGAATGTGTAAGTTTTAAACAAGGAACATTAAGTCTAATAATTACATTTTAAGCAATATTATCACTTAACGTTTAAGTTTTCTACAATAATGAACAATAATTTTTCCACAGATAGAAGGCATTTGAGGGATGATTCCACATTTCCTGCAAGAGATTCCTATTGTTGTTAGGTACCCAGGAGCCCCACTATAGCAATCATTATAGGGTTTTCAATAGCTGATTGTTTTGGGATGGTCTTAGGAGTGGACTGCCCCATCCTCCTCTCATGCAAGTGATTAGTAGCAGCTGTAATACAGTTACAGCTTCCATCTATGTTCATCTCCAGATGTACGGCCTGGAGCCTAAGAGGACATGATCTATGGCCCAGGGATTGGGGATTCATGACTTCCACCATGCATAAATGTTAACTTAACATACATTACAGACCTAAATGTTCTAGGCTACCCAGGGCTAGGTAAGACTTCCAGGCCAGTCTGGTCTACATTGTGAGATGTTGTCTGTATTAAAAACCAAAACAAAGGCCAAGCATAATGGTTCACTCCAATACTCCAGGTAACTCGGGGGCGGCAGCAACAGGATCAAGGCAAGAAATAACATGCATAACTTACTGACAACCTTTGTCAAGACAAAAAATAAAGAGTTGCATGCGATGGCGCATGTCTATAATCCCAGTGACTCGGGAGCCAGGATAGGGTGATTGCAAGTTCGAGACCAGTACAGTCTGTGTAGTTTAGTGAGACACTGTCTCAAAAAGTAAAAAAATGGGCTAGGGGTACAGCTCATTGGCACAGCACTTGTAAAGCATCCAAGCACAAGGCCCTGGCTTCAACCCCCACCACCATAAAAAAATAAATGTATAAATAAAGAATTAATTAAAAAATAAAAAATAAAAGCCAAAAAAAAAAAAAAATGGGGTGGTGGATGGAGCCCAGTGATATAGCACTTGCAAGTACATATAAGGTCCAGGGTTCCAACCCAAAGTAACAAAAAAAATCCAAGAAAGGATTAGCTATCACTTCTCTATCAATTCTCCACAATGTTTTCCAAAAAACAAAAGTAACTGCTCCCTTATTCATCCTCTGAGGACATTACCTTTGACCAACAAGTCACAAAGACATTACAAAAATCACTGATGCAGAAATCTTCATCAAAAGTTAGCAAATTCTATCTTAAAATGTTTTTTTTTAAATTATATACCACAATCAGGTGGGAAACATTACAGGCATGTAAGACCAATTTAAACAACAAAATTCAATCTAGGCAAGTACATCAGTGTAGAGCACGTTAGCATGTGCCAGGGCCTGTGTTCAATCTCTGGCAGTCAGAAACAAAAATCTCAAAACAAAGTAATGTAATCCATCATATCCATAAGTTAAACATCAAATATGTGATCGTACCAACAGCTGCAGGAAAACTATATTAAAAGAAATGTGACAAGGGGAGCCACTGAGATTGAGAACAAAGACAAAACTCTTAATTGACAACAAATGTTACAACTGTCTATGCAGAAAATCCCAGAACCAACAAAAAACTCAAGGAATTAATGTTACAGGAAACTTGAAGAATATGACATTAAAATGAAAAGTCCATCATTTTCTTGTATATGACCAATGAACAACTGGGTATGAAATTAAAAACACCACTTCCACAGCACCAAGGATTAAAAGAAAAACATATACAATGATCCATATGACCAAAACCTACAATATTTGAATAGAAAGAAAAGAAAGAATCACAGAGAAAGTCCATAATCATGAATAAGAAGCCTCAATATTAAGATGTCAGTTCTTCCACATTTAAATCATTGATCTACCAATCTCAATGAAGAAAAGCGTACAGCCTTACCACTGTGGTGTCCGATCCCATTAGATCTCGGAAGCTAAGCAGGGAGGGGCCCAGTTCATACTTGGATGAGAGATTGCCTGGGAACACCAGCTGTTGTAGACTTAGGAAAAGGATCCAGCAACTCACTCCCCAAAAAACACTCAGCCATTGAAGACCCTATGAATATCACAGAAGCAATAGCAATAGCATCTTCTCAGTTGTATGTAGGGTTGCTATGAATCAGACAAATACTCAAGGACACCTAATAACAACAATAAAGAAAAGAGCAGCAGGTCATGGTGACATAAGGCTGCCATTCCAGCAACTGAGGAGCCTGAAGCAGGAGGATGACACCTTCAAGGCCAGAAGTAGCATGTGTCATTTGGGAAGACCCTATCTCAACATATTTGTTTGTAAATAAATATGTTCACCCCCACAGCCACACAATAAAAGTAAAATAAAATAAAGACTATAACAAATTATGTTATCAGTAACAGAATCCTGATTCTAAAGGTTATATTAAAAGGGTTAAATCACAAAGACAGGGCCTGGGATTAACAGGACGCTGATGTAAAACAGTAAAAAGGAAACCGTTACACCATCTGAGTTTCAACTAAGTCAGGAAAAGTTCACAAAGTTTACTTCCTCTGGAAGGGTTCCATTCTTCAGAAAAGAACAGAGATGACAAGTCTAACAATCACTGATCCATTAATCTTTAAGCTGAAACAAAGGAGTAACTCTTCCTTCAATTTTATTGGGCCAACAAACAGGTATCCCCTAAATGAGGACCAATCTCCTACAGTAAGCCCAGGTAGTTCAAGACAGAAAAAGAACACTATAAACCCCTAGACAACTGCCCCACTTTGGTTACCCATTTTAGGGATTTCCTCCATGCTATGGAGGCTTTTCTTCTTTAGCTTTTTAAATAAACTGCACTTTTCCTAGCATTCTCGTTGAAGTTATTCCCGGGCACCAAGCCCAGGAGACGGGCACCCAGCCCCTTCCACTCCAACTCCAGCAATGATATGGAAGCTTGATGTGGGTGCATGCCTGTAGGCCTACCACTGTGGAGAGAGGTGGGAAGATCATGATTTCCACGCCAACCTTGAGGACATATTCATGGTCTGATAAACTAAAGAAAACACAATGCTGTATTATTCTGTAGTCCACCATGATTAACTAATAAACTGAGATTAACAATAACAACAAAAAATGAAAGAGAAAATTACAGAGGCAAAAAGGCAAAATGGACAACACTGAAAAATAAACAGTACACAGAATTGGGACTACCTGACATTAAAATTTATTGGAGTACTAAGATAACCAAAGGTCTACTATTAGGGAAGGAATAAACAAAACAGCAGAACAAAACAACAAAAGAAAAATAAAAAAAAGTGACACCTGGCTCAGTGTCACATGCCTATAATCCCTGCAAGTCTGTCTCAAAAAGTAAAAAAAAAAAAAAAAAAAAGGGCTGAGGGTGCAGTTCAGTGGGACAGCTGGAGCAAAGCATGCAAGCACCATTCCCTGGGTTCAACCTCCAGTACTGGAAAAAAACTTAATAATAAAATTATAGATATGTATATACAAATTTTAAAAAATGAACTTAATTACAAGAAATTAGCCCACAAAACTATGGTCAAGTGAGTTTTGATAAAGGAGCAAAAGAAGTTCAAGGATGAAAGTGTGGTCTTCTCATCAAATGCTCTGGATGACCTGCTCCAGGATCACAAAAAAATTATTAGACAGAAGTTGACAATTTTCCCTGGAGTAACTCAAAGTGGAAAATAAACCTAAATGTAAGGTGCAAAGTTTAGAACGTCCGATGATAATGCAGAGAAACTAGGTGACCACCATTTTCTCCCCAAGTCCTCCCTACAGTGCCTGAATCAGTGGAGACCACAGCAGGGCAAACATGAAGCACTGGGTGCCTTGAAACCCAGAGCCAGGATTCAGATTCCAAGATGCAGAATCCAGAGAGAAAGAGACCCCAATGATGGAGGCCCCACCCCCTCCCATTGAGGCTCACTGGCCATTCATTGCCCACCCCTGAGGGCTGAGTGACAGGAAACTCATCCCACAGACTTCCGGAGGGTGGGCTTGCTCCCCAGGTGGACCTGCCCTAGCTTCAGCATCTCAGCAACCCTTGCCCCTGGCCTTCAGGTGTGGGCCTGCTGTCTTCCTGCACTCACTGAGCTCTTCTGGTTCCTCCTAGGCAAAAGGTCACAGTTGTGAGAAGTCCATTTCAGACTCAGAGTCTGAAGCACTAACTTCCTCGTCTCAGAACTAAAGGGTACCCTGACCATACCAGGTCACCCTGGAGGTAGAGGGTTCACAAAATGAGTTTGAGGGATCAGGAATTAATTTTGAGGCATGTGAAAGGTGGTTCACACCTTATTCTTCAGGATAACCATTTTCAGCCAAAAAATAAAAAATTACTATAAAGGAAACAAAATTATTACATGTATGGAAAACATGGATGTTATGAGAAAGAAAGAGAAAAGGGGAGACCAACAATGAATGAAGTAGGGAATAGAAAAAGTACATCATCGACACCCAAAAGCTGCAAACACAAACATAATTAATAAACCTTTAGCTACACTGACTTTAATAGGAGTTGTTGTTGTTAGGTACCCTCGAGTCAGTATCTGACTCATAGCACGACCCACATAGGGTTTTCAATGGCTGTTTCAGGATTGCCTTGGGAGTGGATTGCCAGGTCCTTCTCCCATTTTTCCGGTGCTGGGAATTTGAACTTGGGACCTCAGAGACTACAGCGCAGCGCTCTACCAACTGAGCTAAATCCCAGCCCTTAACGGGAGAGAAGATTCAAATAGTAAGTTCAGAAATGAAAGCAGAGACATAATTATCAAGCTTAGAATAATAGAATGGATTCGATGGAGTACAACAGGAAACTGAAGAACCTACATGCCAGGGACATATTTCCAGAAACACACAATCTACTAAAATTGAATGATGAATATAAAATGTCAGGCTAGATTTCATGGTCAATACCTGTAATCCCAGCGCTGGGGAGGCTGAGAGAAGAGGACTGATGAGTGTTTGAAGTCAGCCTGGGCTACATAGCAAATTCCACCACAGCCTTCTCATGTTCCTGTCTCAGACGTGCTTTTAGGGACTGCAATATATTCTCTAGCGTGCCAACAATTTTCAGGGCATTCCATATTCACCTGGCAGACTACATTCAAGGTGTGCCAGCCCATACTACACAGAGGAAGCTAGCCACCAGAAAAGGACTATGAAGGAACATCATGAACTTTTCTCCTGAAAAGGACTATGAAGGTGTAGGGAAAAACTGGAAGGAAATTGGCAAAAACTCACAAACTGGGAAAATGGCGTTTGAATATCTGGTTTATAAGTTAGAAATCTAGGGAAAATGAAAGTAACTTGGTTGCACGTTTGTACATAACCCTTCCTGATTGGACAACTGGACTGAAAGCTGATTGGCTCAGGCCATTCCATGGGCGAGCTACATAAAGAGCTGCGCTATGGCAGCTCGATCCTTTTTGGCACGGACTTTAAGGCCTTTTAGGCCTTTTTGGCACCCTTTCTGCGCCTTCTCGCCAGTTCCTACCCGGACCACCAATGAGGAAGCACCTCTCCCGCTGCTCTGCCCCGGACCTTTGGTAAGGAGAGAATGCTCTCCCATCGCAATCATCAACAAGGAAAAGAACCTGCTCTCCGTCTGATCACCAACGAAGCAACAGCTGCCTCCTCGTGACCACCAAGACGACCAACACAGATGTTTGCCCCTGGAAGGCAAAAGTGCCTGAGGCTTTTCCTTTCTCCCATCTCCTCTGGGGTCCGAAGGGCTGCAGGAGTCTGCGCCTCTCACCTGAGGGTCCCGAGTGAATTGTGCTTAGTATCTGTGTGCGCGGCGGTGCCGCCCGTCCAAATCTCCAGGCTGGACAGGGAAGCGCGCGCCCCACATGAAGGAATATCATGAACAATTCCATCACCACACATTTTGTACGACAGATAAATGAAGGAATTCTTTACAAGAAGCCCTCAACTAAAAGGCACACAAAAGGACGTATGCAATATCAATAGGTCAAGAGGTTGAGTCAATAAGCAATACATGTTTGGAAAAGGATGGACAAGATCCAGGTGATTTCACCAGTAAATTCTTCCAAACAGTTCAGAAAGAAGTGACATCAGCTATGCATGGTAGCACACAGGTGGCTGAGGCAGCAGGATCAACAGGAGTTCATGGTCACCCAGGGCTACGTGGTCTTCCAGGTCAGTCTGGGATACATTGTGAGATGCTGTCTCTATTAAAAAACAAAACAAAATAAAACAAAAAGGCCAACTCTAGTGGTTCACTCCAATAATCCCAGTAACTCCGTGGGCAGAAGCAGGATCACAGGTTCAAAGCGAGAGGTACCATGCCTAACTTACTGAGAACCTGTGTCAAGCTAAAAAATAAAGAGCTGGGTGCAGTGGCGCACACCTCTAATCCCAGTGACTCAGGAGCCAAAACAGCATGATTGAAAGTTCGAGACCAAAAGCAGTCTGCATAATTTAGCGAGACCCTGTCTCAAAAAGTAAAAAAAAAAAAAAAAAAATGGACTGGATGCGGCAGTTCAGTGGTCCAGCACTTGCAAAGCATGCAGGCGCGAGGCCCTGGGTTCAACCCCCAGTACCGCAAAGAAAAAAACAGAAAAAAAAAAAAAAAAAAAAGTGGACAATTTTAACAAGAGTAACTCAAGGAGGAAAACAACGTAAAGTGCAAAGTCCAGAACTTCCAGACGATGACGCAGGGAAACTCGACGACCCTGACTCTGCCAAGGAGATTTCCGAGGCGACACCCAAAGCCCGGCCTGTGCCCACCGGGGACCCCAGTACCAGGGCAGCCGAAGCCGGAGGGTCACAAGCGGGAGCCCAGCCTGGGGTCCACAGCGAGGCCCCGGCTGAAAACGGAAAAATAACGCTGTCCGCGAGCGGCCGCGGCCGACCTGGGCTTCCAGGAAGGAAACCCCGGGAGGCCACGGTTGGCGCCTCCCCGTCCTCCCCGCGCTCTGCGGCGCACAGGCGGCGCCTCCCGGGACCCCGGCGCCGCGCAGGGACAGCACGGGACGCCCAGGTCCGCTTCCGACCCGGCCCCACCACGGGCGACCGTACTGAGGGGCAGCGGCGCCAGACTCGGGGGACGCCGAGGCCCGGGGCCCCACAGCTGCTTCCGGCGGGGCCCGGCCAGCGCATCCTCCCCGGGTCGGGACGCCCGGCCCCCGCACTCACCACTTCCCGGCCCGGGTTCTCCCGCGTCCTGCGCACGGCGCCGGCGTCAGCGGAGACCACAGCAAACACTTAGCACTCGGCGCCCTGATACCTTGAGCGAGGATTCCGGTATCGGGATTGGGCGGTGGGCTCAGGCCCGACCTGAAGCTGATTGGCTATTCATATATGGACCCGCCCCTTGACAGGTGAGTGACAGGAAACACTTCCCAAGCCCTCCTGAGGGCAGGCTTGCTCCACAGGTGGACCAAGCGCTTCTGGTTCTTCCTCCTGGGCACAAGGTCACAGATGTGGGAAAGTCCATTCCACACCCAGCAGTCTAACGCACTGATCGCCTTTTTTCAGAGCTGGAAGGGCTCCCTGACCACACCAGATCAGACTGGAGCAGAAGGGTTTGCAAGGTGACTTTGGGGGAACAGAAATTAATTTTGAGGCATGTGAAAGGTGGTTCAGACCTTATTCTTCAGGATAACCATTTTCAGTCAGAAAAAATTTGCTATACAGAAAAAAAAATTACATTACGGAAAACATGGAGTTAGTAGTAAGAAACAGAAAAGCAGAGTCCAGCTTTGAATGAAATAGGGGAGAGAAAAAATAGAACAATGATATCAAAAGTTGATTTTTTGCAAAGACAAACATAATTGATAAACCTTTAGCTATAGTGACTTTAAAAGGAGAAAAGACTCAAATAGGTAAATTCAGAAATGAAAACAGAGACATAATTACCAATCTTAGAATAATAGAATGGATTCGATGGAGTACAACAGCAAACAGGAGAACCTGCATGCCAGGGACATATTTTTACACACACACAATCTTCTAAAATTGAATGATGAATACAAAATGTCAAGCTAGGTTTCATAGTCAATACTGGTAAACCCAGCGCTGGGGAGGCTGAGAGAAGACTGGTGAGAGTTTAAGGTCAGCCTGGGCTATGTAGCAAATTCCACCACAGCCTTCTCATGGTCCTGTCTCAGATGTGCTTTGAGGGACTGCAATATATTCTCTAGCATGCCAATGATTTTCAGGGCATCCCCACATTCACATGGCAGACCACATCCAAGTTGTGCCAGCCCCTACCACACAGACAAAGACACCCACCCTGGGATTTCTCCTGGAGATATTCCACCCGGATTCATCTTTGGTTCTATCAGAGCCCTGCTTGGGAGGCAATGTGTTGAAGGAGCATGAGAAAACTGAAAGTACTTCCAGACTCAGGAGTTGGATAAAATAAAAAATTGAGCCAGGTGCGGTGGAACTGGCTTGAAATCCCAGCGACTCTGGAGATGGAGGCAGAAGGACTGCAGGTTCAAGACCAGAGGCAGTCTGCATAATTTAGCAACACCCTGTCTCAGCAAGTTAAAACCTTTCTGAACCAACACTGTTGTTATTAGGGGCCAACATTGGGTCCAATACATAGTAACCCGATATACAACAAATGAAACAGTACTTGACACTGTGCCATGTGCAGGATCTTTGTTATCTTTGAGCCCATTATTGCAGCCACTGTGTTTCTTCTCATTTTGAGTCATCCCACATCAGCAAATGGAAGTCCAGGGGCTTCACTCCATCCCTGCCATGAAGGGCGACTCTTTTTAGATGAGGTAACTCTTCCCCATTCATCTTTTGAATGTGTTCCAACCTGGGGAGCTCATTTTCCAGCACTGGATCTGCTCTTCATAGTTTTCAATGGCAGATTGACTTTTGGGAGTGGGTTGCCAGGTCTGTCTTCCAAGTATCCTATTGTAGGAGTTACAATTTACGGTGCCAAATACCTCCTTATGTGTTAAGTGCATTCATTTTGTGTATCACCTCGCTGGCATGTGGCTCACTGGTAGAGTGCTTGCCTAACATAAAAGGCACTGGGTTCTATCCTTAGTATGGAAAAATATAGAAATACAAATTTCAAGCTCTCTCACACACACAAATCATGCACCACCTCAGTGTGTCGCCACAATCCTAAAAAGAACTATTACCTCACTTTACAGTTGAGAAGGCAGAACTTCAGAGTGGTTACCAACTTGCTCAACTGCCAAACTCTTATTGGAATCCAGAATTGTCTTAATTCCAACCATGCCCTTGACACTTGGTTTTTCCTGCTGCTCAAGGGCTAGCAGCATGTCATCTATTTTCCCATTGTTTCTCATTGTTCAGCACACAGGTGGGCATACAATAGGAGATGCACAGATTCCCGAATGGTCCTGAATGCCTTATTTAGCATTTTGGGTTTTCCGGAAATGTTTCACTTCATGACAAAACTGAATATTTGTGATGCCTTACTAGATTCAGGCACTGTATCAATCAAAATATCAATCAAAAATATCAAAATATCCACTTTTTAACAAGTAGAAAAAAACTACAAAGGATATAGGGAAGTGTGACTTAAGAATGGAAAAAAATTATTTCATATAGAGAAATCATGTTTCAGAAACCTCACATATTAGACTGACTTGGAAAAGATTTTAAATCAAATGTCTTAAATTCTTACTAGTCGTGAACCTAAACCAGGTCAAATTACACAGGGTAAGAACTTAGAGAACTGAAAATAAAAATAGAGAAATCCCAAAGAAGTAAGGAATAGAATGGTGGTTTTTAGAGCCTGAAGAAGGTGTGAGGCAGGAGGCGAGGAAAGAGGATGGCTAATTGGTACAGGAACACAGCTGGAAAAGAGGAATAACTTAGAATGCGGTATAGTGTAGGGGGACAACCGTGGTTGGCAACAATGAATACTTCAAAATACTGAGTGCACACAACACAGAATGTCCCCAACACAAACAAATGACTAATGTCTGAACTGGTAGAGATGCCAGTTGCCCTAATCCAATCATAGCACATTGCATACATGAATGGAAATATCACAGCTCAGTTTGGATGTATTCCCAGCACACTAAAGGGTGAGACCTCCCACACATCTGTCAGTTTGCCGCACTGTGGGGGCTTGTGTGTTTTGATAAGGATGAAAGCTATGCCACTGGTGTCTCAGATATCAGCAGGGTCACCCATGGTGGATAGGTTTCAGCTGAACTTCCAGACTAAGACAGACTAGGGAGTAGGCACTGGCGAACCACTCCCGAAACAACTAGCCATTGAAAATCCTATGAACAGCACAGAAACATTGTCAGATATAGTGCCAGAAAATGAGATCCCCAGGTTGGAAGGCACTCAAAAGACTACTGGGGAAGGGTTGCGTCTTCAAAGTAGAGTCTACCTTGATGATGGAAATGGAGTTAAGCCCATGGGACCTTCATTTGCTGATGTGGCATGACTCAGAATGAAGAGAAAAAACTGTAAACATCCATTAATAATTCAAACATGGAATGTATGTAGTATGAATCTAGGAAAATTAGAAATCATTAAAAGAGAAATGGAGTATGTAAAGATTGACATTCTAGGCATCAGTGAGCTAAAATGGGTGGCATGATCTATTGAGTCAGATAATAATGTGGTCCACTACACTGGGAATGACAAACTAAAGAGAAATGGGGTTGCATTCATCATTAAAAAAAAAAAGACATCTTAAGGTCTGTCCTGAAATACAATGCTGTCAGTGATAGAATAATATGCATACTCCTACAAGGAAGGCCAATTAATATGACTATTATTCAAATTTATGCACTCACCACTAAAGAAACAAATGAAGAAAGGGAAGATTTCTACCAGCTTCTGCAATCTGAATTAGATCAAACATGCAATCAGGATATATTGATAATTACTGGTGACTGGATTGCAAAGGTTGGAAACAAACAAGAAGGCCCAGTAGTTGGAAAACATGACCTTGATGAAAGAAACAATGGTGGAGATTGCATGATAGAATTTTGTCAGACCAATGATCTTTTCATTGCAAATGCATTTTTTCACCAACACAAACATCAACTATACACATGGACTTCACCATGTGAAGATGGAACATACAGGAACTAAATCGACTATGTATGTGGAAAGAGATGATGGAAAAGCTCTATGTAAAGTGTCAGAACAATACCTGGTGCTGACTGTGGATCAGACCATCTACTTCTCATATGCAAGAAGCTGAAGCTGAAGAAAATTAGAACAAGTGTATGAGAACAAAACTTCAGGAGAGAAAAAACAAAACAAGGAATCAACCAAAAAAATTCAGATACCAACCACACTTTAACCTCAACAGTAGAAAGAAAATGTCCAACTCCACAACAAGAGGGCCTGCAGAAATGTGACCTAAGCAGCTGTAGCAACTGCCATAGAGGAAGCTGTGGTGGCATCACCAGAATCAGCTGAGATAATGGTGACCAATGTGTGGCAGCAGTGACTGTGGCACAGCAAATGGAGAGATGGCACAAAAATCTTGCTTGACAACCTCTGGACTGCACACGGGACCTCCTGTTTAGGTCCCAGTAAGAGACACCTAGATAAGATTGCCAGGCAAATAAAGACAGCAAATAGAAATACAGACATTCATATCCATGAAGGCTTGGTCTCCAGAGCTATTCCCTCTAATTATGCTGCTAGCACACAAGGAACTAAGAATAGGTCAAATCAAATGGGGAAACTGAACCACACATCCTCCTGCATGACCCAGTGCATCTGTGATTGGGAGGGACATGAAACTATAGAGAATTATGCTCCACTACAGAGAGCATTGCTGTTTTCTTCCCTCAACCCCTAAAGATCACAATGTAAACTGACTACCCATAAGTTCCCCTCATGTCTGTCAGTTTACCGTGCTGTGGGGGCTGGTGTGTGCTCTGATGCTGAAAGCTATGCCACTGATAATTCAGAAATAAGCAGGGCCACCTGGGGTGGACAGGTTTCAGCTGAGTTTCCAGACTAAGATAGATTAGGGAGAAAGACCCAGCAGCCCACTCCTGAAGCAATTAGCCATTGAACCCCTAGGAATAGCAGAGAAGCACTGTGAAATAAAGTGTCACAAAATGAGCCTCCACGATGGAAGGCATTAAAATATTACTAGGGAAGAGTTTCCTCTTCAAAGTAGAGTAAACCTAAAGGATGAGAATTGAGTAACGTCCATGGGACCTGCATTTGCTGAAGTGGTATGAGCCAAAATGAGAAGCAACACAGTGACTCCAACATGAGGCTGAAACATAAAAAGACCATATACATGGAACAATTCTGAGTGGTCTTTTGTTCTGTTGTACAGAGGGTCACTGTGAGTCACACCCGACACAATGGCACCTGACAACAGCAAACCAGAACTAGAACACTTAGTCACACACATGTCATCACAACATTTCTCCCTTTATTCATTTTGTTTCTTTTGCAGCTGTGGATTCTTTAAATTTTATTTCTCCTTTTTTTTCATGTTTTCATTTCCCCCCAGCAATCTTATTTTAGCCTTTAGCCATATCATTGTGGTCTCTGATCTTGTCAGATTTTGGAAGCTAAACAAGGTCAGACCTGGTTAGTACTTGGAGTGGAGACTGCCTGAGAAAACCAGATACTTAGGCTTGGGAGAAAGACCTGGTGATCCACTCCCAATATCATCAAGTCTAATCCACCATCCAAAACACTAAGAATAACAGTGAAGCAATAGCAAGGATATGGAATCAACCAAAGTGCCCTTCAAGAGAAGAATGGATAAAAAAATCTATGGTATATATACATAATGGAATACTACTCAGCAATCAAGAAAAATGAAATAAGGTCATTCACAGCAAAATGGATGGAATTAGAGAAAATTATTTTAAGTGAATGAACACAAGCTCAGAAAGAGAAATACCACATGTTCTCACTCATATGTGTGAACTTATTCAATATTATAAGAAGGAAAAATCCTATTCAAATGTTGGATCAAAATAAAAGGGGGGAAAAAGATAAGAATGGTGTCAATTTAAATGGTCTAGAAAATGAATGTAAATGTTCTAACAAGATAAAAACAAAGACCACTAGAGGAAAAGTTTCTATCTTAAACAGAACTGGAACCCAAGGACATATAGAAAAATATTACCAAGTAAAAGTTAGAGAAGACTTAGATGAGGGGGGAGGGGGAGGCATAGGGGAGGGTAAGAGGTAACCTATATGAATAATGTTCATCAAAATGCATATATGAGAATGTCACAATGAAAAGCATGTCAGAATGAATCACATTAAGGTGTACATTAAAAATTTCCAAAGAAAAAAAATAATAACAGTGAAGCACACACAGTAGTGCCCAGCATGGTACATTGTCAGGGAGTATTTTATGCTGTTGTACATAGGAAATAGAAACTAAAAGAACAATACAAAGAATAAATGAAACTAAAGGTTGGATTTTTGAAAAGATGAACAAGATCAATAACTCTTTAACCTAAACAATCAAAAGAAAGGTAGGATCTATATTATTAAAATTAGAAAAGAAAAATGGATCATTACAATAGGTAGCAATAAAATACAAAAGATCATCAGAGATTATTTGATAATTCATACTCTCAAGAAAGAAAACATCAATAAAATGGATAAATTCTTTAATAAACATGACTTACCAAAATTAAATCAAGAGGACATATGTAGCTTATACAGACCTATAAAAAGTAATGAAATTGAACCAGTAATATAGAATGTACAAATAATAAAGGCTTGATTCACAGCCAAATTTTAAACTTTTC
>VMDO01024291.1:0-30016 GCA_007922755.1 Pedetes capensis
GACAGTTTCAGTTATAATGCATGGATTGTTGCAAATTAAAAAGAATATTTTTAATCCAAAGTCATTAATACCTATATATTAAACATGGAAATTCTTTTATAAACAATTAACTTATGTTTATCTTCATGAAATATAGGAAAACTTTCCAGTATTTTCCTACTTCAGCTTCAGAAATATTGATATAACTAACAAAAACTTTTTATACTCTTGCTTTAGTAATATTTCTCATATTTTCACTGTGAATTTTTTCTTACTAAAAAGAAAATTTATCAGTATACATGTGTAATGACTGGAAAAACAAGTATAAATAAATAAGAAGGATACTTTCACTACTAGGTTGAGAATTTTATAAATTAAACATTTTGAAGCATAGTCAGTATTCTTATATTTCTCTTCTTTTCCTTTTTCTTTTCTTTTCTTTTTTTTTTACTTTTGAGACAGGGTCTCACTAAATTACGCAGATTGCTTCTGGTCTGGAACTTGTGATCCCCCTGCCTCTGCCTCCCAAGCGGCTGGGATTACAGGCATGCACTACCATGCTCAGCGTCTTATATTTCAATATATTTTATTAAAATTAATGTTTTCAAGGAGCGAAGGAAAATTTTTTCCAACTGGCTGTGTTTAAACCAGCCAAGTGAACTTCTTGCTCTAAATATTCTACCAAATTTTGCTCCAAGAATTTTCAATTGCCAGCTGGAATGACATTGTTTTGGGCCAAGACAAAATATTTCAAGAGCTCAATATTGACTAAGAGCATAGAGATTACCACAATAGTCCCTTGACAGATAATAGATTCACAATTATTTTTGCTACAAAATTAATTAGGACAATGACAAGCCCTGGGATCAATTGTATATTTTCTTTCCCGAGAAAAGGAAAACATCCTAATTCGAAAGTACATTTTAAAAAATATACTTTCTGAAGGAAAGTGGGTCAAAAAGATCAAGTCAATGCCAAAATTAACTCTAAACTAAATTCCATTATATAAAATTTTAATTACTATTGCTTCTAACATTCTTCTGACAGTTGCCTATAATGACTAACATTGAAGAAATGAATTTTCCTATGAAGTACTTTAAAAAATTGCTGTTTACATGCCTATTAAATGCTCGGATATATGAATATTTTCCAAAACTAAATGTTTTAGACTCAGTCCTTCCCAAGATGATTCTTCCTTACATTTATATAATGATTTTTAAAATTTCAAGATAAAACTACTTCAAAAGTAAGATTAATGTTGTTATCAAAACTCAGGCTTAAATACATATAAACAGTTACAATATTGGCTTGTTTCAATCAACTTCTCAATAGGGAAGGAAACTCTAAAATGTTATAGGAGTATTTTCCATTTTCTGTTCCTATCCCTTTATTGTCACCTTCTTTCCTCTGAGCAAAGTACTATAGTACACCAGATAGGCATATAAATCTTATCTCTTGCTATGTCTTTCATCTTTCTTACTATATAAAAGGGTATTTGTGAGGCAAGTTTGTACACGGCCAACAGACCTAATCTTGTTTAATCGAGTAGGCTACAGGTATAACCCAGTTAATGGGATATTCAGAGCAATCCTTTCTGTTTAGTTTACAAAAGCAAGAACAAGACTTTAAGGAAATATAGTAGAACGACGCTAAATACTTAACTTCTATATGTGAAATCTATGCACCATTTAGTGCATTCAGAATTGGTAATTGCACACATGAGTATTTATTGTCACAAAGGAGCATGTGCTTGCCTGTGAAAATGTTCTGGTAAATGGAAAAGGAAATTGGAGTGAAATGGTCATTGAGGACTTAACTCTTGGAATTAATAAACAACATACTTTAAAAAAAAAATTCTATGCTATCCAAGCATATCTTCTATGTCCTAAAAATGTTCTCTATATTAAAATCCAAATAAGAATAACCAACCACCTGTATTATTGAGCACCTACTCTATTGTCCTTCCTCAGAAATATTGCTAAGATATACATAATATCATGCCTACCCTATGAAAGTAACATTTTAAGAAAGACAAAGTTAAGTTTGGAACTCAGACATGAAAAATTAACAAGAAAATATTTTTTCAAAGGGTGCTGTTGGAAAGAAGAGAGTGTGTAGAACTGGGCCATCTATGTTTAAGCCTCAATACTTAGCATAGTAACAATATGAAATTGGATACTTCCAATAACTGCTTCAAATATTCTTCATCTGAATGTTAAATACATAGCACTACCATATCTGGAGATGTTTATTGAGTGTTCCTGTGGAAAACAGTATATGAGTGATCATTTCCAGAGCATTAGAGAAACAATAATATCACATTTATGGCAGTATGTTTTTCTCTGTTTAGGAAGGACAGATATTTTAAAGATTAAAAATTCAAACTTTTGCCAAGGTAGAGTGGTGAGAACAATCATATTACTATCTGGATTCATCATTTTCTCCAACTACTCACCAATTATGTAAATTACACAGGGTTAGGAATTTGTTTTGTGACTGATTAGACTAAGAAGTTGACATATATTTGCAACTAAAATTATTTCTTAAAAAATTGTCTAGATAGGACAGCAAATGTTCAAGAGGAAGCCTTGTTACTGTCTTGGGCACATTTTAGAAGTAAAGACCACATCATAGCAAGATATTTCAAAACTGTAATTTTTGTAGAGATTGCTGATATATTTTTAGAGATTGTGTGCAAACTTATAAAACCAGGAGTCACATATGTACAGGGGTATAGAAGGCAAAATGATAGGAACTACTGCTAAAGAGAGATGACTCTTAAGGGATTGAGTAAGAAGATTAGATCCCTAGAACAAGAGTTTAGTGAAGACCTAGGAAGAACTTTGAGTCAGTTTACTTGGCAGGGCCTGAGAAAGTGTCCTCAATATTGTTTATATCACTTTATCAAACACAGGTTATTGTTGGACAAGTTAATAGCAGAAAAGTATTGGAAGTGTTAAGTTGAATTGAAATAATATGCCCTAATATTTAATTTGCATCAGATCTTGTCAGGATGCAGTAGAGAACAAGAATTTTGGTTAGAGTATGTATGAATAGAAGTGGAGTAGCTAGGATCACTTATTCTAAAAAAGACAAAATCCTGAGTGAAGACAAAAGCCAGAATAAGCTTGATAGTTTGTTGTTGTTGTTGTTGTTGTTGTTAGGTGCCGTCGGGTTGGTATCCCACTCATAGCAACCTTCATAGGGTTTTCAGTGGCTGATTGTTTCAGGATTGCCTTGGGAGTGGATTGCCAGGCCCTTCTCCCATTTTTTAGGTGCTGGGAATTGAATTCGGGACCTCAGAGACTGCAGCACAGCGCTCTACCAACTGAGCTAAATCAGTTTGTAGGACATAGTAATTAGATTCAAGGAAGTCTTTGTTCTCATGACTTCTCTCTTATTCTCTAACTTTACTAATTTACTACAGAAAAAGTCTCCAAAGAAGTTTTGAGATATATTCAAACAAGTATTGTTATTGTCATTGTTTTTAAGTGCCATTGAGTCAGGTTTGACTCAAAGCAACCCTATGTAGAACAGAAAAAAGCAGTGCCTGACACAGTGGCAGGTATAGGGTCTATTTAATGTTTAAGTCCATTGTTGCATTACCATGTCAATCCATCTTATTGAGGTTCTTCCTTTTTTACATTCACCCACTACTCTCCAAAACATGATATCATTCTCCAGGGAAAACATGTCCAAAATACATTAGATACAGGATAACCATCTTTGCTTCCAAGAAGCACTGCGGTTTCACTTCTTTTTGGCAGATTTATTGGTTCTTTTGGTAGTCCATGATATATTCAATATCTTTCTCAAGCACCATTGTTTGAAAGCATCAATTCTCCTCTCTCTCTTATTTACTGCACAGCTTTCACAAATATATATATATTGGTTGAAAATACCATGGCATGAGTCAGATGCACCTCTGTCTTCAATATAAAATCTTCGCTTTTCAGTACTTTAAACAGGTCTTTTGTGACAGTTTTTCCCAATGCAATGCATCTTTTGATGTCTTGACTGCTGTTTCCACTGGTGTTGATTGTAGAAACAAGCAAAATCTTGGACAATCTCAATCTATTCCCCTTTTTTCATGAAGTTTTCTACTGACCTAGATGTAAAAAGTTTTATTTTCATGATGTTGAGGTGCAATCCATACCAAAGGCTGTGTTCTTTGATATTTACTGGTAAATATTTCAAATCTTCTTCAGTTTCACCAAGTAAGTTTGTGTCATCTGCATAAGACAGGTTGTTAATGAGTCTTCCTCCAATCCTGATGCCACATTCTTCTTCATGAAGTCAAGGTTCTTAGATTATTTACTCAGCATAGAGATTAAAAATAAGATACAGCCCCAATGCACAACTTTCTCAAATTTAACCCAAGCAGTGTTTCCTTGTTCCATTCAAACAACTGCCTCATGGTCTATGTACAGATTCCTATGAATACAAGTACGTATTATGGTATTCTTTGCAATGTTATTGGTATTTGTTGTGAGACACATAGTCAAATGACTTTGCATGGTCAATAAAACAGAGAAAAATACTTTTCTTCTACTCTCTATTTTCAGCCAATATCCAGAGCAATATCCAATGAATAGCAGAGAAGCACTGCCAAATAAATATATGGAAATGAAATTAGGGTTTATGAAATCATTCCTCAAGGTAACAGCATGGTCTTCCACATGGTAGAAGATCCCTGTGTATGAACTTAATTACCACTGACCAGGTTTCATAACCTCAGAATCATTATCAGATTGTTTAAGTAGCTGTAAGGCCACTAGGAACCTGGGAGCTACGAAGAGTCTTTGATCAGGGAAGCAAATTGGTGAATGAATCAAAACATTCAATGATGTTTAATTGATGATGATACCAAGAGTAACACAATAAGTGGAGGAAGTGAGACTTTGGAGAAAAAATATATAGAGATATAAGGGTTTGATATTCTAGATGTGTGTTGAATAAAGCTAAAAGTAATGAAAAAAGTAAAGAAGGGCTTTATAAAAATAGATTTAGGGAAATATTAATAGCTTTATATAATTGAATGGGGCTGGGATTTAGCTCAGTTGGTAGAGCACCGCTCTGCAGTCTCTGAGGCAATCCACTCCCAAGGCAATCCTGAAACAGTCAGCCACTGAAAACCCTACGAGGGTCTCTATGAATCGGGCACGACTGGATGGCACCTAACAACAACATATAATTGAATATGAAACAATAAATAAAGGAAAACGATAAAGATAGCACCATTATTTTGGTTCTGAATCATAAAAAAGTATACTTGAAAGGAAAGACAAAATTGGAACAGTTAATAACTGCTAAGTATCTATCACTGAGATATTACAAAGAAGTTTGCAACATTATTTAATAAAATATAAATAAATTCAAGTAATAAGAATTAAAATCTATATCTGCCTAAACCTAAAGCAAATGTTTTTCTCTAATATCATGTTATAGAGTACCTCTCATTACCAAAACTTATTATAAACCTATTAGGGAAAAGAATAATCAAGTCCTGGAGGGGAATATTATCAATGTAGTAGCAGAAAAAGTTGAATATTTAAAGTTTTCAATATAAAACTCATGTTACATAAGTGGGAATTGACATACATATATAATATACAATTAAAATAGAATCAACATTTTGTATAAAGTTGGTGGGTTTTGTTAATATTAAAAGAAATGTAAAAGCTCATAACATTTGTTTTTAGGCTTTTAATTTTTTTTTTTCCAGTACTGGGAGTTGAACCCAGGGCCTCGTGCTCTCATGCTTTGCAAGTGCTGTCCCATTGAGCTACACCCCCCGCACAATTTTTTACTTTTGGAGACAGGGCCTTGCTAAATTACCCAGACTGCCTATGGTCTTGAACTTGTGATCCTCCTGCGTCCGCCTCCCAAGTTACTGGGATTACAGGCGAGTGCTACTGCACCCGGCTTAGGGTTTAATTTTTTTTTATTGGACATTTTTAATGTACACCTTAATGTGATTCATTCTGACATGCTTTTCATTGTGGCATTTACATATATATGCATTTTGATGTACATTATTCATATAGATGCCCCCTTATCCTCTTGTATGCTTCCCCCCCACCCTCCCCATCTAAGTCTTCTCTATCATTTACTTGGTAATATTTTTCTATATGTACTTGAGTTCCAGTTCTGTTTAAGATCCACCCTGAATGCGCCCGATCTCCTCTGATCTCGGAAGCTAAGCAGGGTTGGGCCTGGTTAGTACTTGGAAGGGAGGCTTTTAATTTTTATGAGATAGGGTGTATTCTATTTTATGTCTTTCTATTCTTGGAATTTTAAATAATATTAATTTTTATGTTGCTTGTATTTTATGGCTTTTCACTCACTTTTATTACCACTGAACGATCTTGCAAAAATGCTCACCTTGAAAAAAACATTTTTTCTTCTAGCCTCTGGTAGGAAATGGATATAAACAAATTATAATTAAAATTGTGCATTATTTTAATGCACATTATCGATTCATTTACATGTTTTTCAAATTTTTGTATTGAAGTGATTACTAGATTTTTTTAAATTTCTGGATAAGGTTTTGACCCATAAAATTCTACAGCTAAAATGAGATTAAAATAATATAATAGCTCATATAATAGCTCATCGATTTCACTTATCAATTATAAAAATAAAACATTTGAGTTAGGTACATTTTGAGCCAAGTGATATCTAAGGAAACAAAAACCTTTTTTCTTTGACCTTGTAATAGGATAAAAGATAACTATATTTCCATTTTAGAATAATTAAATTTCCCTCAAATCCAAATCACCAATATTAAAATGTAGAAAGCAATGATTGAAAATTTTTAAAAGTTCTGCAATAAAGCAATTTAATTTTGACAATTAATTACAGCAAATTCTTTGACACAGTGAGGGGTGTGTGTATGTATGTGTTATATGTACTTAGAGCTAAAAAATGAAACATAAAAACTACCTGGTCTAACTCTCATTTTACATAAGAAGAAATCTAAGCTCAGAGAGTAAATGTGACCAAAACTCCTGGTGTTCTTGGCTTTGTCTTGAGACACTACACGTACTTGGAAGCTGTTAAAGACCCCTTTTTCATGGTTCTCCTCTACCCTACACAATGTCTCTAGGAACAAATAGTTAGAAATTTTTTTGAAAATGGCAAAAGATATCTGCTATTGTCTGCTATAATCTGCTATTGCTAAGAAGAGTTCCCAGCACACACACCCCTCCATTGGTTCAAGAGACACGAGGCAGTGTTTTATCAAAAAATTTCTTCCTTCTTTTTCTTTCGATTAATCCTAAACACAATATTAACTAGCATAAACTAGTCAGGATTTCAGACCCCATTTGCCCTGAATCCCACTGTCTTTATGTAATGTGCAATATATACAACCTTTATTCTGCTCTTTGTTTTCACCATACCAAAGTTTGTTTAGTTTTGTTTTCTTAAAAGCTTTGTAAGGTTAACTCAATCATTTACTTGGTTTTCTAACCATAGCAGAGCATTCTGACAGTGAATTTTTTCTTCTTTATACTATTGCTGTTTGTTGTTAGGTCCTTTTCACAGTGACTCCATATATAGCCAACAAAACATTACATGGCACTATGTCATGCCCAGCACCATTTCGGTGCTTTTCTTCTATTCATATGGTTTTCAAGGGCTCATTGTTTCAGGAATAGGCTGCCAGGTCCCTCTCCCAAATCTACAACATCTGCTATTGCCAGGAAGGCTCTCATCCAAGTACTAACCAGGCCCAACCCTGCTTAGCTTCTCAGATCTATGGAGATCAGATGCCAGGTTGGTATGGCTGTAGATGTTCCTTATACTATTATCATCTAACTAGTCTTTTTCACTCATGGTGATAATCTTTCCATGATATCCTCATTTCTATGCACTAAAATGTCATTGACGTTAAAGTTACTTCTCTTAAATCATGGGTAAAACTTTCGTTTTCACTCTTTATTTCTAATAAAGATATCCACTTAGATGTATGGCACATACCTGTAGCCCAGCAACTCAGGAGGCTGAGGCAAGAGGATGGAGAGTTCAAGGTCTGAGGGAGCCTGCACCACTTAAGGAGGCCCTGTCTCAAAATAAAAAATGAAAGTGAAGGTAGTGATGCAGATCCATGGTAGACCACTTGCCTAGAATGCACAAGGCCCTTGGTTTACCAAAAATACTGCAAAAAATTAAATAATAATCAATTAATTAAAATACAAATCTACTTATATTCAAGACCACTTTTAAGCCATATTGAAGAATGAAGAAAGAATTTGAGAGTGTTACAACATTTTGAAAAATGTGGTTCTACTAGAAATAGAGGAGATGGGGTAGGAGCGGGAGCAATTAGTTATTTTTATCTCATCTTATGTTAGATTGTGTGTTTTGAGCTATTATATTCTATCCATACAAGATGTTTTATAGAAATACTGTATTCACATTTTGAAAATGAGAAACTGATGAGTGCCATTTTTTTCTTATAAGTGTGATGACATATCATGTTGAGTAAATCATGGGAATTCTACAAAGTCAGAAATTGAAAAGCTATTTAAGTCTCAAGGTGACTGAAATGTAAACTAAAAATCATTTAAATATTTTATGAAACGTTTAAAGATTAACATTGCATAAAGTACTGGACTAAGAGTCAAGTCAACCCTTATTTGTCAGAAACATCTTTTTCTCTCAAATTTGTCTTTACTATTTTAGAAAACCTTTATATTTCAATGTGTTATCCTTTCCCCTTTTGTCTAGTAACTTCAAGACAGAATTGGAGTTTACTAGTAAAACACTGTGTACATTTTCCTAGCAAGGATAGTAATTGGTAGCAAGACTATTAGACCATAAGCGATTAGAAAAAACTTTAGCTATAAAGTTATATTCCTATCTATATGTTATCCACTAAATAATTTAAAATAAGTTACTAATAATTTACTGTATTGAATCATTTATCCATATCAGTAACCACTGCACATAAATATTCATTTTTATGGTTATACCTATCCCAAGAAATATCTTTTAAGTGGAGTTATAACATCTTTACCTCTATAAAATGAATCATAAATTATATTTCAGTCTAATAATTTCAATGAGTATTATATTTCCAAAATTATATGCATTATCATAAATTATGAACATTCATTTTAAATTAGTGTGAAATTCTAGAAACATTAAGCTAACAGTGTGACATCTTCTGATGTGCTTAATCAGGAATACTTTATTTTTGGTAGAAATAAGGAATATCAAAGACTATAAATTTATTTGTTCTGAAGTTCTAGTTTTAGATTAATAAGAATACAGTGGACTTATACTTTAATATGCAGGCTGGGATTCAGCTCAGTTGATAGAGCGCTTCTCTGCAGTCTCTGAGGTCCCAAGTTCAATTCCCAGCACTGAAAAAATGGGAGAAGAACGTGGCCATCCACTCCCGAGGCAATCCCAAAGCAATCAGCCCTTGAAAGCCCTATGAGGATCCCTATGAGTCGGTCATGACTCAATGGCACCTAACAACAACAACAACAACAATACTTTAATATATCATTAAATATGACTTCCTCTTACTTTGTGAAGAGAAAATTAGTTTGTTAAATATTTACCACTCTGGATAGAATATTGATTCACAGAAATAAATAAGTTTCACATATGTGATTGATGAACTATTGTATTCCTTCATATTTCTGCATCAATTTGGACATATTACACATGCTTGTGGTCTGAGTAAATGGCTTAGATCTCAATAACAACATTAATATGGGCTTTCTATTTGCTCAGATAAATGTTCATAAGAAACTGGAAATTAAATATAAGGAAAATATCCCATCTTGTACCATTGACTATCAAAGAAAAAAATCTTTATATATGTAAGCCCCCACAAGAGTAAAAATACAAAACATTTAAGATCTTAAATCTTAAAATGTATATTTTGGGCAAAATATTTTCTTTACTTTTTAACCACATTACTAATTACAATTTGGTATGTTTCTTATTAGCCAATCACTTGTATAATCACTTACAATCTTTAAACTTTGCAACCATTTCATGAGGGTCACACAATTATATTCAATTGTAAACCTGAGACAATCATTTATAATGCTTAACATGTACTAGACAGTATTTAAACACTGCATAAATATGAATTCACTTAATGTTACTGGCTGAGATTTAGTTCAGCTGGTGGAGTGCCCCTCTGTAGTCTCTGAGGTCCCGGTTCCATTCCCACCACAGCAAAAATGGGAGAAGGATGTGACAATCCACTACCAAGACAATCCTGATATAATCCACCATTGACAACCCTGTGATGGTCACTATGAGTTGGACACAACTCGAAGGCACCTTAACAACAACATTTATTACAACCTTTGTGTAGATTACATTAAGCCTGCAGCCATACCACTTTGGTGTCCAATCCCTTCAGATCTTGGAAGCTAAGCAGGGTCAGTCCTGGTTAGTACTTGGATGGGAGACCATCGGGGAAAACCAGGTACTGTAGGCTTGGGAGAAGGACCCAGCAACCCACTCCCAAAAAACAATCAGCCACTGAAAACCCTATGTAAAGCAGAAAAGCACTAACAATATTGTTTCGTCTGTTGTAAGTAGGGTCGCTATGAGTTGGACATGGACTTGACAGCACCTAACAACAACAACAGCGTGTAGATTACATTAGCACACACATTTTGCAGGTGGAATTGGAAGCAAAAAGAGTTTAATTTGCTCAAACATTCACAGGAATTAATTGGTGGAAGAGGTCTTGACATGGAAACTTTATGGCTTTAAACTAGAGATTAGAATGCTTAGGACATTACCTAAGGACAAATAATTAGTAATTGATAAGGAAGAAATATTAACTTGAGGTCTACATAATATACTGCAGGCAACAGAGAATCCTTTTCTGGTTCCTAAATTTTAGAGAGCCCTCTCTGTCACTCTTTCTGTTGTATTTGTCTCCATGTAGGAAGGCATTCACTGAGCAAAAGGCACCTAGGGGGTTTCAGGAGCCCTTTTAATCCTCTTCGTACACCCACAGAAGTATTTGTGCAAAAATATCCTGTACACACTGGACAATACCTAACAACAACAACATCTTGTATGTAAGGTTCATACTTGCTCCCATAGTCTGCTTATTACTCATTCTTAGCTACATGCTATGCAAAACTGTCCACATATGTAATGTGTTCAAGTTCAGGCCCAGGGAATCAGCAATGGTGGTTTCTGAGGTATTGAAAGTTGTTCATGGATATGGAAGCAGAGAGGACTATAAATGTGTTTTGAGAGTAATCCTGGTGCAAGATTGAATAAAGAACTAAGAACAAATGGATGGGTCATAGTCTATGGGCCTATATTCATGTCTCCCTGTGTCACCATGTCCTGGGAAAGAACTTGAGGGTTTCCAATAATTCTAAATTAAACCTGGAACATCCAAGTTATTATCGAGGAACATTTGTTAAGGTAGAAGGAAAGAAAATATTTTATTTATTTTCTAAATCTGGCTTGTGTTATGGAAATATTGTGAGTTTGTTTTTAACAGAAAAGCACATTCCTAATCCCTATGATACGTTGTATATGCAAATATTGTACAAAATGTGCATGTGAAAATGACAGGACACAGACCTTGTTCTAATTTGGCAAAAGAAAGAATTACTGCTGCCTCCTCGTTTAACTATATCCTATTTTTCTTCCTTTAACTACATCTTATTTATATTTTATTGGGCAGATCTTTTATGAATTAATGACATGCAGAGGGCACCAAAAGCTGAGAATGGAGATGCAAAGTCATGATATAGAGAATAATAAAGCAATCTTTAAATAATTTAGTTGATAGTGCATTAAAAAGCCTGTATACTTAAGTATAATCAACCAGCAGTTCTTCTCGCCTTTCATCAGCTGCCATGATTCTCTTCAACCTTTTGCTAAATGTAAAGGAAAGACACTGGTTACGTGTTTTTAGTATTTTTTAGTACTGATCTTGACATTTTTGCTTCTGAAATATCCTCTCTGTATTTTGAGTTCACATTATTTTATAAACAGAAGCAAAAATTCTCCTAGTTTTGCTTTCTGTATGGTTAGTGCCTCCTTTCTTACTATGTCTCACAGTGAAGAAATAATGGATCATTTGATCCAAAATAGTCCTAATTTAAAATAAATCCAACAGTAACAAAAATTAATATTATATTAGCTTTGACACAAGTAGAAACATACAAAGGACAGAAAACAAATGCACTAAGACAAACCAGAAAAAAAGGAGATAATCATAAAAAGTTATAGTTTATTGCCATAAACAGCACTCCCAACTCCCCAAATATATATTTTAATTAATACTTAGGAGTCCTCTATGTTGGAAATTTAGCTCTGAAAATCCTAGTCATATATGAGTATGAGCAACACACAGAGCCAACCAGAAGAATATCAAAAAAAAAAAATATATATATATATATATGTATATATATATATATATATTAGATAATACAGAAAAAAAATCAGGAATGACAATCCATTGAAATACTTGCTATGTGATCATTTCTAATAGTTATTTTTAAGTATAAAACTTATTATTTTAAGAAAGCAAAATGGTAATCCTTGTTATACCTAGCTAACTTTCTTAAACATTCTGGTGCTATTGGGAAAGTCAAAGTAGATGTTTAATCAAATTTCAACTTTTTATGCCCATGAACTCAGCTTTCTCAGCATGCTGCTATTACAAGGTTCAGTTCAACTGTCTAGTTAGAAACTGCACTGACACGGAGGAACATCTATCTTCCTAAATCTGTCTTTACATATCATTCTTTGTGGCAAGGCAGAATATATTTAATTTATAGTGTATCTTCTCAGCAAAACTCCCTATTTTTAAAAATAATGGTCAAGAATAAATATTCTTGCCAATTGGCACTGGAAATATAAAAGGAAGAACCAACAAAACTACCTATAAACAATAAATATCTATAGATAAGGAAGAAAAGTAAACTATCACATGATGACTTGCCCATATAATCTCAAGACATTAAATGTTTAGATAAATGGAAGATTATAAGCATTTTTCACTTGTCTATCATGTGAATATTAGCAAGCCTCAAAGAGAGATATACACGTGATCCACTACAAAACTACAATTTTCTTTCAAGGAAGGATTTTGGAAAACAGATGGCTATAGAGTTTTAGCATAGATTTCTAAAAGCATTCTTTTTTGTACTGTATTATGGTAGAAGCTGTGTTTACCTAATTGCAGAAATGTTGGAATAGTGAAGAATTATTTAAAAAATATTTGTGATGAGAAACATTTGACTAATCCCCCACTCCCCACCACTGCTTCCTGATAGAATGAATCTACTAATTTGTCAGGTTCATCTCAACTTCAAATCTGATTTAACTAAATGATAATCAAATACTCATTTATGGGAAGTTTGTGTTCAATAGTCAAAACAGGCTTTTTTTCTAGTGTGAGATATTATACTTGGCATTAGCATAAACACACATTGATGGCAACCTTTAAAAGGTCTATCTACGTCTTTGGGAAGAAAAAATATTTAGGGGTGTCATGACTTTCCTCCTATATATTTTGCCAAAATGTCTTCTAAAGTTGTTTTCAGTCACCATCAAAGCTTTGTGCTTATGGGAGGATATGCTAAATCTAACTCTTACAAGGAAAATGACATAAGAATGAAATTCAGACATGCTTGAGAGAAAAATGAATTAAGAAGAGAGAGAGAAAAATATTAGAAATAGATGTGCAAAAAAAAACACATTCAAGAGTTTCAAATCTGTACTCATTTTTTTCTTTTTGTTATTTGGATATTCATGTTGGAGAGCATATTTGTGTATACGATTCCCCTATTCATGTTTTTATCACAAAACCATCAGCCACCAAAAATCCTATGCATGAAAGAGAAGCACTGACAATAGTGCCGGGCATGGCATAGTGTCAGGGATTGTTTCCTTCTGTAGTACATAGGGTGGCTATGATTTGGACTTGATTCAACAGCACCTAACAACATTGGTTCATGTTTATACCACTCAACAAATGATATGAGTAAATATTCTATGTGATTGTATTTAAATACAGATTTTATATGAGGACAAATGGGTATAGGAATCTATGGTGCTAAATAACACAGATAAGACAATAAGAAGGATACAATTGTTTTCTTCCCAGAAGGTGATAATTTATATTACTGCATTGACTCTATTTGATAGATTCAGGCATAGGATATCATCTTTAAATCACAGAGGCTCAACTGTACAGAAAAAAATTCATATTATAGGTAAAAGAATAATTCCTGGGTTAGATTCACTAGTTTCAAGAATTTTACATAATCATATTCAGTAATGTTAGCAATTATTTCATGGTTTCCTGTATCAATATCCCAGCTGAGAAGGTCAATAGATCCTTTAGAGTTAGATTTTGACATGAAGATTAAAGACTGAAAAAGTAGGTATATTTCAAATCTCTATATTTCTAATTGATCAACTAAGATCCTCTGGTATCTTTCTCTTTTATCTCATTGTTTCTGCCTGTAAATGTGTGTTTTGAAATGATCCTTAATAACCCATAGCATTAATTTTAGTAATAATTACAAAACTGTTTTTACATAGTTTTCTTGCAGCATTGTACATATTAGCTCAACAAATCCTTATAAGGTTTTAATTTATTAACATATGAAGTTGGCAGTGTGATTATTCTCCATTCTACATGTGACATCATATACTCTGGGAGGATGGCACAATGAGCAAAATTTTATACAGTGAGAAAGCTTTAGTAAATGACCAACAACCATGTTCAGTGGCTTCTGTGCCTTGTTTCTTGTTCTTGTTGTTAGGTGCTGCATTCCAGGTGAGTGCCACTCATAGTGAACCTATGTACAGCAGATTGAAACACTTCCTGATTCAGAGCCAGGCACATGATCTTATTTATGTTTAAGCTCATTGTTTCAGACACTGTGTCAATCCATCTGGTGGAGGGTTTTCCTCTTTTGCATTGACCTCTCATTCTCCCAAACAGGATGTCCTTCTCCAGTGATTGATCTCTCCTGACTCCATGTCTGAAATATGTAAGACATGGTCTGGCCATTCTTGCTTCCAAGGAGCACTCTGGTTGCACTTCTTCTAGGACAGATTTGTTGGTTCTTTTGGCAGTCCATGGTATATTCAATAATTGTATGCAGCACCGTAATTCAAAAGTGTCAATTCTTTTCCTTTCTCCTTTGTCCAATGTCCAGGTTTCACAACCTTATGCTGCAATTGAAAATACCATGGCATGAGTCAGGAGCATCTTCAACTTCAATGTGGCATCTTTACTTTTCAATACTAAAGAGATCTTTTGCCACAGCTTTTCCTAGAGCAATGTGTCTTTTTATTTCTTGTCTGCTATTTCCATGGGTGTAGATTATAGAGCCAAGCAAAGCAAAATCTTGGACAACCTCAATCTTTTCTCCATTTGTTGTGAAATTGCATACTGACCCAGTTGTAAGGATTTTTGTTTTGTTGATGTTTAGTCGCAACCCATATTGAAGGCTATGATCTTTGATCTTCATCAGTAAATGTTTTAAATTCTCTTCACTTTTAGCAAGCAGAGTTCTGTCATCTCCATAACACAGGTTGTTAATTAGTCTTCCTCCAAACCTGATGTCACATTCTTCCTTATAAAGTCCAGCTTCTTGGATTATTTGCTCAGCATATAAATTGAAGAAATATGGTGAAAGTATACAGCTCTGATGCACACCTTTCTCAACGTTAAACCAGGCAGTGGTTTCTTGTTCTATTGGAACAACTGCCTCCTAGTTCACTTACAGATTCCTCAAGAGTACAAATGGGTGCTCTGGGTATTCTGTTTTCTGATGTGTTATCCATAATTCGTTATGACCCACACAGTCAAATGCCTTTGAATACTCAGTAAAGCATAGATGGACATCTTACTGACATTCTCTCCTTTAAGCCAATATCCACCTGACATCACAAATGATGTCTGTTTCCTCACCCTCTTCTGAATCACATTTGATTTTCAAGTAATTCCTGCTCTATATACTGCTGCAGACACTTTTGAATGCTCTTTAGTCCAATTTTGCTTGTGCGTGATATTAATGATATTGTCTGATAGTTTCCACATTCAGTTGTATCCCCTTTTTTGGGAATAGGCACAAATATGGATCACTTCCAGTCAGTTGACCAGGTAGCGGTTATCCAAATCTGTTGGCATAAACATGTTAACACCTTGATTGCCGCATCTGTTTCTTGAAACATCTCTATTGGTATCCCATCAATTCCTGGAGCCTTGTGTTTCCCTATATCTTTCAAAGTGGTTTCTACTTCCTCCGTCAATGCCACTGGTTCATCTTAATATGTAACCTCTTGAAATGGTTGGTCCTTTACCAATTCTTTTTTATATAATGACTCTGTGTGTTCCTTCTATCTTCTTTTGATGGTTCCTGTATCACTTAATATTTTCCCTGTAGAAACTTTCACTATTGCCACTCGAGGCTTGAATTTTTTCTTCACTTCCTTAAGTTTGAGAAACACAGAGTGGGTTTTCCCTTTTGGTTTTCTGCCTCCAGCTCTTTGCAGGTGTCATTATAATATTTGTTTTTGTCTTCTCAAGCTGCCTTTTGAAATCTTCTGTTTAGATCCTTAATTTCATCATATCTTTCTTTTACTTTAGCTGCTTGACTTTCAAGGGCAAGTTCCAGTGTCTCTTTTGACATGTAATTTAGTTTTTACTTTTTTTCTTGTCTTTTTAATAACCTTTTGCTTATTTCTTGAATGATATCTTTTATGTCATGCCACAACTTGGCTGGTGTCTTTTCATTTGTTTAATGTATTAAACCTATTTTTGAGGTGGTCTCTGAACTCAGGTGGTATATACTCAAGGTCATAATTTGGGTCTTGTATGCTTGTTCTAATTTTTTTCAGCTTCAGTTTGAACTCACATATGAGAAGTTGATGGTCTGATCCACAATCAGCACCTGGTCCTGTTTTGACATTTGATATAATGCTTTTCCATCGTCTCTTTCCACACATGTAGTCAATTTGATTCCTGTATGTTCCATCTGGTGAATTCTATGTGTATAGTCGCTGTTTATGTTGCTGAAAAAATGTATTTGTAATGAAAATGTCATTGGTCTGACAAAATTCTATCACGCGATCTCCAGCTTCGTTTCTGTCACCAAGACCATATTTTCCAACTACTGAGCCTTCTTCTTTGTTTCCAACCTTTGCATTCTAGTCATCAGTGATTATCAGTGTGTCTTGATTGCATGTTTGATCTATTTCAGATTGCAGAAGGTGATAGAAGTCTTCCCTTTCTTCATTTGTGGCCTTAGTGGTGGGTGCATAAATTTGAATAATAGTCATATTAACTGGCCTTCCTTGTAGGCATATGGATATTATTCCATCCCTGACAATGTTGTATTTCAGGACAGATCTTGAAATGTCTTTTTTGATGATGAATGCAACCCCATCTCTCTTTAGTTTGTCATCCCCAGCATGGTAGACCATATGATTATCTGACTTAAAATGGCCCATGCCGGTCCATTTTAGCTCACTGACGTCCAGGATGTCAATGTTTATGTGCTCCATTTCTCTTTTAACAATTTCCAATTTTCTTAGGTTCATTCTATGTACATTTCATGTTCCAATTATTAATGGATGTTTATAGTGGTTTCTCCTCATTTTAAGTCTTGCCATGTCAGCAGATTGAGGTCCCTCAGGCTTTAGTCCATTTCCTTCATCAAGGTAGACTCTACTTTGAGGAGGCAAATCTTCGCCAGTAGTCATTTGAGTTCCTTCTAATTTAGGGGGCTCATTTTCTGGCACTGTATTTGACAGTGTTTCTTTTCTATCCATAGGGTTTTCAATGACTTGTTTCAGGAGTGGTTTTCTGGGGCCTTCTCTTGCGTCTCTCTTAGTTTGGATGCTCTCCTGAAACCAGTCCATCATGGATGACCATGGTGGTTTCTGAGAAACTGGTGGCATAGATTTCAGCCTCATTGAAACACACAAGCCCCCACAATGTGGCAAACTGATAGATGTGGGGGGGGGTGTCTTGTTTAAGTCACAGAAAATCTAATGATATGATAAAAACTGCCTGGTTGTTTTAAAGCAGGTCTTTAGACTGACAAAAAAAAGTTAGTGTGTGTTTAGGTACAGGTTCAATAAGCTAAAATATAGAGGGTTCAATTTTGATTCAGGTTCATGTTTAAAACTTTATTCCTATGTGTAGATGGATGAATGAAATTCTTCTTTTGTGTGAATAATAAAATATCTAATGATGCAAAATACTTAAAAGCTAAACAAAAACATGACTTTTCACTGGATTCAGGTTTGGGTTCAAGATAAAAAATGTTTAATTCTTTTTTTGTATTTTTTACTTATAAATTTTAGGGGGTAAAGAGATATAAGACATTTTCTATAGTGATTCTACAACTATTAAATCAGTTTTGCTTAGACATTTATCATCTTACATAATTTGTTGTTGTTGTTGCTGTTAGGTGCCGTTGAGTCGGTATCCGACTCATAGCGACCCTCTGTACAACAGGGGAAAAACTATTGTCAGTGCTTCTCTGCTGTTCATAGGATCTTCAATGGCAGATTGATTTTTGGGAAGGGGTTGCCAGGTCCTTCTCCCAAGCCTGCAGCTTCTGGTGTTCCCAGGCAGTCTCCCATCCAGGTACTAACCAGGCCCGACCCTGCTTAGCTTCCGAGATCTGACAGGATCAGATGCCACAGAGCTACTGCTGCAGGCTTACATAATTTAGCAAACATTAAAACCTTAAGGAGAAAGAAAAAAGTAGGAATTCTAATTAATATGCAGTGAAAATCATATGTCATTATGGATTATATTATCTTTATTTTATAATGTTGTCATATAGTTACATTCCCTTTTTTGTGATTTTCCTCTCCCTCTTTGCCTCTCAAATATTTCCACTACCCTTCCCCCATTCTTCAATCTCCACTACTACCAGCTGACTCCCTCACCCTTCTTCCTATTCTGCTATTTTCTCTTCTTAAATAGGTAAAATTGTTTGCTTGTATTTATCCTAACATGTATAATTATTTTTCTGTCTTCAAGTTAAATTTGGCTTTCACATATGAGTGAGAACAAGGATATTGGTTTGACTCTTTGTTAATGTGCTTAAAATTATGTTCGCAAATGCCGTCCATTTTGCTGCAAATGACAGAATTTCATTCTTTTTTATTGCTAAATGATATCCCATTGTGTATATACACCAAATTCTTTCAATCTACTCCTCTGTTCATGGGCATCTTGCTTGAGTCCATGCCATTGTAATGGTAAAGAGTGCTGCATTAAATTTGGAAGTGCAAGCATCCCTGTGGCATTCTGACTTATCTTCCTCTGGGTATGTTCTCAGGAGTGGTATTTTGTTTGTTGTTGTTAGGTGCCATCAAGTCCAGTCTGACTCATAGTGACCCTATGTACAGTAGATCGACTAAAACTCTCCCCAGTTCTGTGCCAGGCACATGATCTTATTTCTGTTTAAGCCCATTGTTGTAGAATATGTCAATCCATCTGGTGGAGGTTTTCCTTTCCTTTGTTGACCTGCCACTCTCTTAAACATGATGTCTTTCTCCAGGGATTGTCTTCTCCTGACTATATGTCCAAAATATGTAAAACATAGTCTACCCATCCTTGTTTCCAAGGAGCACTCTGGTTGCTCTTCTTCCAGGACAGATTTGTCGGTTCTTTTGGCAGTCCATGGTGTGTTCAATAGACATCTCCAGCACCATAATTCAGAAGCATCAATTCTTCTCCTGTCTCCCATGTTCAATATCCAGGTTTCACAACTATATGATGCAACTGAAAATGCCATGGCATGAGTCAGGAGCACCTTTCTTTTCGATGTGACATCTCTACTTTTCAGTACTCTTAAAAGATCTTTTGCCATAGCTTTTCCCAAAGCAATGCATCTTTTGGTTTTTGACCACTGCTTCCATGGGAGTTGATTATAGAGCCAAGTAAAGCATAATCATGGGCAACCTCAAACTTTTCTCCAGTTATTGTGAAGGTGAATATTGACCCAATGGTAAGGATTTTTGTTTCACTGATGTTTAGTGGCAATCCACACTGAAGGCTATGATCTTTGATCTTCATCAGTAAATGTTTTAATTCTCTTCACTTTCAGCAAGCAGTTGTGTCATCTGCATAAGGCAGGTTTTTAATGAGTCTTCCTCCATACCTGATGCCATGTTCTCTCAATATCGCACCCACACCCACCATTTGGGTACATTGGACAATGTCTGGAGGCACTTTTGGTTATTACAACTGGGTAGTGGGTAGGTGCCACTAGTGGCTAGAGGCCAGGACTCCTATGAACATCCTCACAATGTGCACAGCAGCTTCCACTACCAAGAATTATCATGATCAAAACGTCAACATTTTAGAGATTTACTAACCCCTCTCTCAAAAGGTACTGCTCCAGGTAATTTGACTCAATTTCTTTGTCCTTCTGCCTGCTGATTCTAAGTATATGATCCTGTAAGGTTTCCTGTTTTGTCATTTCATCTGATGCTCTCTTGTAAAGCCTAACATTCTAAAAATAAGTTTCATCTTCCATTTTTATTTTTAAATTTTTTATTTTATCATATATATGACTGACTCACAGATGTATTTGTTACTATTAATACAAAGTCCAAGCCAAACAATATTTCACTTAATATACCTTTCCTGTTGACAAGAAATTCCTTTGTTGGATTCAAGAACGTGATACTGCTTTTGCAACTGGCATGAATATATTTTCAATATGTTTATGTGTATGTATATATGCATGCAAGCCATCTGTCCTTTGCTGAAAAATTTGATTCTGTCTTCACTCCCTTTGGCCTTACTGTCTGCTCTGGTGTGCTGATTTACTTCCACTTCATTAAGGTTCCTCAGAATCATTGAAATTCACAATGAAAATCAAAAGTAGAGAGAATTGTTGTTGCTGTTGTTAGGTGCTGCCGAGTTGGTATCCGACTCATAGCAACCCTGCATATGACAGGCGAAACACTAGTATCAGTGCTTCTCTGCTGTTCATAGGGTTTTCAATGGTGGATTGATTTTGGGAGTGGGTTGTCGGGTTAATGTCCAAAGCCTACAGCACCTGGTGTTCCCAGGCAGTCTCCCATCCAAGTACTAACCAGACCTGACCCTGCTTAACTTCCAAGATCTGAGGGGATCTGAAGACACAGGGCTATGGCTGCAGGAAGAGAGAATAAGGTTAGCACATTTGTTTACCTCTTCTATGTCAACTGAAGGAGTGAATTAATGAGAGATAGCAGATTTTATGATTGTGTTTAAGGTTTCATTATAGTTACTAGAAACTGAAATAATAAAGGGCTGGATTTTTTATTGATGGGCATCAAGATTTCAAGCATGGTACAAATTACTTTGAATATATATTATTTAATCCTTACATAAATACTTAGCATTTATAAATTTTTATTTTCAATTATACTCATCTACATTTTATAGAAGTAGAAACTGAGTCTTAGAAAATCAAGTAATTTCTTCCCCTTGCAGTCACCCAATTAGAAATGAGTGAGGTCCATTTTCAACATGATAATGAGGCTGAATGTCCTTGGCTTCACCAATGAGAAGAGGAATGTACTACTAAGGACTTTGCTTCTGACTTCATTTGTTTGTGGTTGGATTACATCATTTGTGAATATAAAACTGAAATTCTGTCAGGATCAGGTGATTTCATTCCATCTTGGCAAGGAGGCTGCTGAATACTAGATGGCTGCAAGTGAGTTTCCATTATTTTCCTATGGCTGTGACTTGATTTCTTGTGATTTTTATTCAAATATATATCTGCATGAAAACATTTTTCTTCTGATCCTGTTAGTCTCTTCCTGAAAAGCATGTCTAAACTTGTATCATGTCTCTGTCTTATAGTGTTTAGTTCAGGGTTCTTACAGCCTAACAATCAGTGACTGAGGCTAGGAGGGGAAAAATCAACCATAAGAACAGAATCTCTACTTTTTAAGAAGAAATAAGACCTGAACAAGTTTCTCTTTCCCAGAGATAATGATATTCTTATTTTCCAGAGGCAGTTCTGTCCTAGTGATTTCTCCAAACCAAATACCGAGTAGAAAGTCAAATAACACAGGATTCCACTTGTTGCTACTTGTGATGGGTAGTATTCCTTCTTAATAACGGCAATGTCCATTATTACTCCCCACCAGGAAGATACTAAAGTAGGAACGATTTTCATCAGAAATATACTTAGTAATCCCAAATTATAATAATTTGGGAATAATTTCCCTTTAAGGTTAAAGAACTGTTGATGGGCTGCTAGATTTTATGCAGTTTCTCTCTAGACTACAGAATACACAGGGCTTTGGTTTGTCTTGCTTTATTCTCTCAAGCAGTGCGGGACCCCATGGCAAACTCTTTTCTCTCTCCTCTACTTTTGTAAAATGATCCTTTGCATTCACCCCTTACATTAACCTCATTCCTCTCACCCTAGGCAATGCCAAGGTGATGCTGTATCTTTCTGAGGATGTGGCTTATAGTAGCTTTCAATGCATTTAATGGATTTTTGATCATTTCCCACAGTATAATATGTACATTATTAACCATCTAAAAATAGACTTTCACAAAAGAACTTTTTCTCCTATGAGGTGTAATGTACTTTGACATTCTGCCCTGAATTCTTTGTAAAGGTCCATGAAATTGATTTTGTGTTTCACTAATAGGTCATGAACTTCAGTTTGAAAATGATAACCTACAGTAGGATTATGATTCTCAAAGTGTGGGAAAATTGAAGAAAAACCAATATTCTTTAATAAAATGAACATTTACCATGAGAAAATCAATGATGCACTGGTTCTAAAACGTTGCACAGCATCAAATTCAACTGGAAGACATGTTAAATCACAGATTACCAGGCTCTACCGTCAGAGTTTTGATTCATTGTATCTGAGGAGCAATTCATGAATTTACATTTAGACCTGATTCCAAGTTATGCTAACGCTGCTGGTTATGTGGAAACACTTTGATAATCATAGAGCTAGGGGTAAGGTCCTGAATTTTCTTCCACTGTTAATTTTATTACCTTTCCTTGGAGTTCTAAGGATGCCCCCTTGTGGTAATCTGAGGGAAAACTATGGAAGACCATGGTTTCAAACTACCAGTGACAAAAGCAGTGGCTACTCAAACTTAACAGTCCCTCAATCTCTGGTAGAAAAGAGAAAAATGATTGCTTCTGTTAGGAAGGAGAAAGCTTCAACATGTATAAAATATAATCATAGTATTTTATGCATTTCATAAGATTGCTGAAAGTATTAGTATAGAAAGATAGGAACATTCTGATTTATAATTTAAGGTATGAAATCACCACACTCTGTATAATGTTCTGAAGTGGTAACACTTGAACCCATTTACACTTTGCACCCACAATGCTAGTCCATCAATCTAATGCATCTTTGTCTAGATTGTGCAGAAATAAGTGCTTATTCAAGCCAAAGAACCAACCTGCTTTCACAGCTCTAATGTGCTCCTTAACTCTGCAGGATTATAAAACTTTTTCTTGCCACTTAAAAGTTGGTTGTTCCAAAACAACCATTGTGCTACACATATCCTGACTGGTGACAAAGACAAAGACTGATTGCCACAGCTGACATCCACACATCCCAAGGCATCCTTGTCTTACTGCCACAGTCCTCTCTGAACTTTACAGTTACACTGGAGTCCTGTGCTTTGAGACCTGCCACTGTCATGAATGCAGGTTCTTGCCACAGGCTGTAAGGGTCATCTGAAATTTTAGATTAGAACTACTTTCCACTCAGTCAGTGCTGCACCTTGCCACAGATGTACAACAACTAGATGGACTTGCGGCCTCAGTGTGCAGCTCTTTGTGTATGCTCAGTTAATCATTTTCACGCTTCAAAATCTCGTGAGTCAAAACAATTGCAAATATATCTCCACATAACATTACTTACCCTAGTAATGAGTTACCCATTTTCTCACTGTTGTTGTTAGGTGTCATCAAGTCATGTCTGGTTCATAGCAATCCTATGTACAACAGAATGAAACACTCCCTGACATTATGTCAGTGCTTCTTTGCTATTTATAGGATTTTCAATGGCTGACTATTTATGGATTGTTTCAGGAGTGGGTTGCCAGGTTTTTGTGTTGGGGATTGAACCTGGGCCTTGGAGAGTGCAGAGTGGCACTCTGCCAACTGAGCTAAACCCCAATCAGTTTTCTTTCTGTTTGAAAAATAATTAAATGGAATTAAGTCATCAATTCCTACACTCAAAGTACTCATTGTGTAATGTGGAAACTAAAAACATATTGAATGTCTTTGATCTAAAAATAATGATTTTCCCTATTAGAATATTTCTAAAACCAAAGTGACATTTTTATGTGATAATGTTTATTTTCCTCTAAATGAAATCTTGGTTAATAAATCAGAATTAAAATTAAACCAAGAAAATCATAAACTGATTATAACACAATATGAGGGCTTATTTAAATGTCATGCTGGATCTTTTCAGATTATATATCTAAAGGGAAATAATTTTAAATAATAGGAATATTAGGAATTAAAAATGTGGTTGACTTTCACTTACACACAAATAAAACACACATACACAAACATTACACGCACTCAAAACTTTAACCATCACTAACACCACCACCACCTTCATCCACAATTACGAGTTTCAACGTATTTTCATGTAAGAAATGCCTCTTCCTCAGCTGTAGGAGTTATCCTATCTCAAAGGAATATTAATAAACATAAAAGAGCCCTTCAAGTATATTTCAATGATAATATAAAAAATAAATTTCACTAAAATATGCATAAATTCTAACCTAGAAGGCAAGCATGCTACCAAAATACAAAACCTGCTCTATACTCTTCAATTGGAATGTCTTTTCATACAAATAAATAAATGTCACTGATGTGCGAAATCTCAAAACCGAACTTTGAAATTTTAATTGCAAACTGAAAATGAAAAAGCAGTCTGTACCTTTGGGTGGAATTGAAAAGCAACAAATGCTACGTTTGCCTAGGAAATAAGAGCATGAGATGAATGATTCTGTCTGAGAAACACTGTCACTCATGAGCAAAGGTTGGCTTCTGGACTTGTTTTCAATCAGGCAGCTCTGAATTGTGCAGTCACACTGAAGTCTTCTCTTGTGATTTCAGATATCCACTTCCAAATGCATACACAGTTTTAGAAATGCACAATGATTCTCTGAAATAAATGCCTTAAATTCATTTGCACACTTAAAAATATGTGATTATTTACCACAGATGGAGGGAAACAGAAGTTTGTCAATAGAAGCATTTTTCCCTTTATAGTGTCCCTTTTATTTTTGTCCCACTTATTGATATCACAATCACACATTTGTGATGTTAAAAATGCCTATGAATGATACTCAGTTCTCTATCGGGGTAACTCCATTAATGTAGAATAGTCAGACACAAGATGAAATAGACCTATTCACCAAATTAAAACAGTGAATCAGTGTTTGCATAGCATAAGATTTTCGGAGTGCCATTAAAGAAAACTAGTAAGGATGGTGGTGCTATCATTTATTTGTGTGGCTTCAGGAAATCATATAAAATCATCTAAACCTTAGTTGTTTCTTCTGTATAATAGGAATAATAAAACCTACCACAATGTTATTGAAAGTATTTAGTAGGTAAACCAAGTAAAGTATTATGTCTGACATATTTTAACTGCTCCACAAATGAAATCTTCATCGGTTGTGGTTTACCTTAGTAGGTAGAGTACTATTCTGTGTCCTCTGAGGCCCTGGGTCTGATCCCCAGCACTGCAAAAATGAGAGAAGTACCTGGCAGCCCACCCCTGAAAGAATCTCAAAGCAATCAGTAATTGAAAAACCCTATAAATAGCAGTGAAGCACTAATATAGTGCTAGGCATGGCACAGTGTTGGGAAGTGTTTTGCTGTGTTGTACACAGGGTGGCTATGAGTCGGACCCAACTTGATGGCACCTAACAACAGCACTAAGGTTTATCATACATATGAAAAATGTAGGAAAATGTACACAGTATGAATTATAGGATTTGCTTAAAAAATTGTGCACATGAAAATTTCTTTAAAATTGAAAATGCCCAAAAATATCTTAGAAGGTAATTTACCATTTTACTAAAGAATTCATTAGATAATTTATTTATGTGTCATATTCCTTGAATTTACTTTTATTCACCAGATGTTGATTTATATGGAATTTTGCCACAGCACACAACATATGAAGCATGATGCATTCATATGTCTTTTCATATAAGTACTACACACTGATTGTACAACTAGTGCTGCTTTATATGTTTCTCAAGATGCCAAAATTAATGTGTTTTAGGTCTATAAATCAAAAGCTATATTCAAATATGAATATTAGTAAAATTCAGAAGAATGTTTCATGTTCTTTAATAGAAAAAAACAGTAAAAGTCTATATGATAAGTGAAATCTAAACATATAACAAGCAGCCATGCATATTATATACATGTGGCACACACATGATTGTGACTATAGCTGTGGACCTGGGATATGGGGAGTAGAGGGACAAGCAAAGTGAAGAGAGGCTCTTGACTTCTTTGAATTTTAACATGTCAGAACATTTATAGAATTCTGGATAGTTGACTTCTCTAAGGACTTCTTACTAAGCGATACCAAAGATATATTCTGAAGTTTAAAAAATTGATTTAAGTCTTCCTTCATATAATCTTTGGCCACAACTGCACTCAATGAGTATAAGGAGTGTGACTTCTAAGGACTCATGGGAATATTGTTTTGATTATTTTCTGGTTCTTACATTTCCTCTGCCGATTTTTCTGCCTAAGAAGTAATGTCAATGTGATTCTATATCGAAAAGGAGATGGAGCCAGAAAGGGAAGTAAATGACCAGTACGTCAGTACAATAATATAAGCATAGGAAATGTTTCCTTGAGTGTCTCCTATAGAGGTGTCAGGGCCAGCTTCATGAACATGCAACCTATTCCTTCTTATACGCTGCACACTCACTTGCTTAATTGCCTACTGTTGTCACCTTTAAATTCATGTTTATCCTTGATCTTGTAGTTTTCTGCTTTAATCTTGATGAAACAATAAAACATGCATGTGAATAGAGGCAATATGCATAACTCTGACCCCACCTCTTTGCTGCTTCCCTTTTCCTACATCATTCCTAATGCTGAATCTAGAGAGAGACTTGACTCAAACTCAGAAAGAAAGCAGTACCCTTATAAGAAACAAGGATGACTGAATAACTTTGTCATATCCTTTTTTTTATTCACTTTATTTTTCTATATTGGTCAAGTACTGGTATAGAAATGATAGAAAGAAAAGGGAAAGATTGGGCAACCATAGCTCATTTTCCCTTCAGTGCTTCCTTACTAAACAGTAAGCTGAAGGACCTTCGCCCTTGCCTACCAGCTTGCTATGTTGCTGAAACCTATGCCACCAACATTTCAGGTATTAGCCACTCATGGTGGACAGGTTTCAGTTTTTAAGTTATTGAGTTTTATGATCCACCTTTATGTTAGTTTTAAATTCTTTAAATTTATTTTAAGTGTATTAATAATTAAAAATTTAAATGCAGCCGGTGCTGTGGCACATGCCTGTTAGTGCAGTGGCCTGGGAGGCAGAGGCAGGAGGATCACAAGTTCCAGACCAAAGGCAGTCTGCAAAATTTAGTGAGACCCTGTCTCAAAAAAAGTAAAAAAAAAAAAAAAAAAAGCGCTTTAGGTGGCAGCTCAGTAGACAGGTTTCAGCTGAGCTTCCAGGCTAAGATAGACTAGGGAGAAGGAGCCCACAGTCCACTCCTGAAACAATTATCCCTTGAACATCCTACACATGGCAGATAAGTATTGTCAAATATAGTGCCAGAAAATGAACTCCCTAGGCTGGAAGACATTCAAGAAATGACTGGAGAAGAGTTTCCTCCTCAAAGTAGAGTTGACTTTAATGGTGGAAATGGAGTGAAGCCCCTAAGACATCTTTTGTTGATATGGCATGGCTCAAAATGAGAGGAAACCCAGTGGCTGCAACATTGGCCTCAAATATGAAAAGATTGTGTGCATGGCACAGTGTTGGGTAGTGTTTCTTTCTGCTATACACAGGGTCATTATGAGTCATATTCAACTCAATGTCACCTAGCAACAATAACAACAACAATGAAAAAACAACACCATATTGAAGGAAGAGCACAGTGGGTACATGTATTAAAAGATAAAATGAAAATTAAGTTAAAAGGGTGGAATTTTCTTGTTCTGGTAGAAAAAATTTTCTTTGTATAATACATCTATACATTTACCACTAAAAGCTATAAATGTGAGTGTTATAATTGCAGTGATTTTTACACAAGATAAAAATTCTTATTTAAAGCTCGCATTTATTTGTTTGTTTGTTTGTTTGTTTGTTTTTGGTACTGGGGATTGAATCCAGGGCCTCATGCTTCCATAATTTGCAAGTGCTGGACCACTGAGCTGCCACCTAAAGCCCATTTTTTTATTTTTTTCCTTTTTTGAGACGGGGGAATCACTAAATTATGCAGACTGCCTCTGGTCTCGAACTTGTGATCCTTCTGCTTCTGCCTCCCAGGCCACTAGGATTACAGGCATGCGCCACAGTGCCCAGCTGCATTTAAATTTTTTAATTACTAATACACTTAAAATCAAATTTAAAGAATTTAAAACTAACATAAAGGTGGATCATAAAATTCAATAACTTAAAAATATCATTTATTTCATTTACTAGTAATTATTATTAATATTGTTGTTGTTGTTGTTAGGTGCCCTTGAGTCAGTATTTGACTCATAGCAACCCTCATAGGGTTTTCAATGGCTGACTGTTTCGGGATTGCCTTGGGAGTGGATTGCCATGCCCTTCTCCCATTTTTGCGGTGCTGGGAATTGAACTTGGTTCCTCAGAGACTGCAGCGCCGCACTCTACCAACTGAGCTAAATCCCAGCCCATTATTAATATTACTTTGTAGTAATTAAAAGTTAAGAGGGAGGGAGACAACTGAATAAAGTAAAACTTTTATATTTTAGTACCATTGGTATATATTTTTTCTGCCTTTTGATTTCTGGGTCCTGCATTTTCATGCTCCACTGAGCCCAATTTCTATTGCTCACTACATACAGAGCTAATGAAACATATAGAGAGTGAAAAGGAGAGCTGTGACTTAACCAGGAATGCCCTTGAGAAAGCTGTCGGGTTCTTCCTGGGATTTCTCTCTCTCTGCATTTTGGGTGGGAGCAAGAGATGGGTTCCGGGATGCTGCACCCGGTAGCAGAGAACAGAGTGTCATGCACAGGAGAGAAAGACGGACAGACAGGTTTATTCACAAAGGTGGGGAAAGGAATGGAGGATTAGGGAGGGGGGAAGGGGAGCTGGAGAAGGCAAGCACTCAGCTGTTGTCTCTGCCACTGGGGCAGAGACTCCCAGGTATTGTTGTTCTTCCAGTTCACAGTTTTGCCACTTCTGGGGCCCTGAACTTGACTCAGGGAGTCTTGCCTCCCAAAGCTGTTGGTCCATGTAGGTTATCTAGTGTTGTAGAGGTCAGGGTCGGATAGAGGAGGCATGTGTGTTGAAATATGATGAAGGCCCAATACACAAATGGGCAAAGGAACTGAGTAGACAGTTCTCAAATAAAGAGGTCCATAAAGCCATGAAACACATGAAAAAGTGCTCAACATCCCTAGCCTTTAGGGAAATGCAAATCAAAACAATGCTGAGATTTCACCTTACACCACTAAGTATGGCCAAGATCAATAAAACAAACAACAATAAATGCTGGTGAGGTTGCAGGGAGCTGTAAATTGGTGCAACCACTATGGAAATCAATATGGAGGTACCTCAAAAAACTAAAAATAGATCTACAATATGACCCAGCTGTAACACTATTGGGAATTTACCCAAAGGGAGATGGGTCATCATACCACAGAGACACCTGCATCTCCATGTTCAATGCAGCACTTTTCACAATAGCAAGGATATGGAATCAACCAAAGTGCCCTTCAACAGAAGAATGGATAAAAAACTATGGTATATATACACAATGGAATACTACTCAGCAATCAAGAAAAATGAAATA
>VMDO01024292.1:0-24038 GCA_007922755.1 Pedetes capensis
CCTTGTATGTTCTTGCAGGTGGAATCAGCACTGTGGACACCCAGTTCCACCGGGTGAAGTCAATACTGCAGGAGGCAGTGCTCCCTCCAGAACTCAGGATGGCAGTGTTTTCACACAGTCCACATGAGCAGTCTGCCTTAGTCTATAGAGATTTTGCCCTTTACGTAGAAAATGTTGGATTGCCCCACAATGTCCTGGGTTTAAGTGGGACACCGAATGTCCAAAGAGTTGGTGCCATGAAATATTCTGTGTCTATTGTATTGTTTGAGAGGCAGTGGAACCTATGGGGTCCTCCCTGGAGTTCTCCCTATCCCACGTAGTTTGGGCACCAATTCCCCAAATCTGAGATTTCCCTCCCAATGTCTATAGCATGGAGGGAATATGGCTGCTGTCATGGATTTTTTTATTGCAGGGCTTTCTGCCCACTTGGGAGACCACTTGGGAGGACCAAATCCTCTTGTGGGCGGGATGATATCCAATTCAGGGAATCTGTAGCACGTCTGTCCATGTGTGGCGATTGCACTTGAAACTGCTCTTATTGTGTCTAATTGTGCCTCTAGGCTCTGCCAAACAGGAGCACTCTGTCCTCATGGGGCTCAGCCACCTCCACAGGCCCCACCTTTCTCCACAGTGCAGTGGGATGACTTAGGATCCCCTGTGGTGTGTCTGGGATCCGGGTGTATGAGTGCCTGTATGTCTGTGCAGATTGCGTCTGCACCACTGTCCTTCCACAACAGGAGGGAGGGAGCCGCGTTTCAGCTCTGGACATGTATCTCTGGCACCGGTTTCCCAGTTCCCTCCGTGATCACTCCCTGTACTCTCGTGTATCTACTCTCATGGATCTGATCCCTACTTTCTTGTGTGAGGGAACTACAACAGTCCAGCATCTCAGGCTGCCGGGCGTATGCCGCTAAAGATGGCAATTCCATGTGCCACCTCAAACTGACTCACCCTAAACTTGTAGTTTGTGTCCCGCAGGAAGGATGATAGTGTGATGTCAAGGTTGCCCTCCATGTTGGGCCTGGCTCCTGTGGGTGTTTGTGTAAAGCCCCCTCCGAGTCTCTGGGATTCTATCCCGCCATCTGCGTGATGGCGACATGGTGGAATGGCGATCTGCTACTGACCTCTGTGTAGCTCCTCTGAAGCCAAATACTCGATTTCAGTGTTCATCTAGTTTCATCCTCTATCTCACAATCTAAACTATCACTATTTCTATCTATTCAGTGTGAGTTCTAAACCACTAATCGAGGCTTCCCTTTACTCGGGGACAGAAGGCGCATGTTATCTGTCCACCATCTTGCCCCCTCCCCCCTTCAATCTCTTTCTTTAGTGTTGTAAAGTTTTCATTGTAGAGGTCTTTCACCTCCCTGGTTAGGTTTATTCGCAGGTAGTTTATTTATTTTGAAATTATGGTGAATGGGATTGTTTTCCTGGTTTCTTTCTCCACCTGGTAATTATTGGTATAAAGAAATACTACTGGTTTTTGTATGTTAATTTTATATCACGCTACTATGCCAAAAGGGTTCAGCACTCTAAGAGTTTTCTGGTGGAGTACTTTGGTTCTTTTAAGTATAGGAGCATGTTGTCTGCAAGGAGGGATAATTTGATATCTTCCTTTCATATTTGGATCCTTTTTATTTCTTTCTCTTATCTCATTGCTGAGGCTAATAGCTCAATTGCTACATGGAACAACAGAGAAGACCAGGACACCCTTGACTTGCTCCTGATTTTAGGAGAAATGCTTTGGTTTACCCCATTTACTATGATGTTGGTGGTGAGTTTTCATATACTTCCTTTATTATGTTGAGGTGTATTCCTTCAAGTCCTAGTTTCTTCAAGACTTTTATCAGAAAAGGATATTGGACTTTGTCAAAGGCCTTTTCTGTAACTATTGATAGGATTATGTGGTTTCTGTTTCTGAGTCTATTTATATGTTGCATCGCATGTATTCTCTTGCCTATGTTAAACCAGCCTTGCATCTCTGAGATGAAACTAACTTGATCATAATGTTTGAAGTTTCAAATATGTTGTTGAAGGCAATTTACAAGTATTTTATCAAGGATTTTTGCATGTAAATTCATAAGGGACATTGGTCTGTAGTTTTCCTTTTTTGATGTACCTTATCTGGTTTTACTATCAGGGTAATACCAGCCTCATAAAATGAGTATGGAAGTGTTCCTTCCATTTCTACTTTGTGAAATAATTTGAGAAGCATTGGTGTTCATTCTTCTTTAAAGCTTTTGTAGAACCCAGCAATGAATCCATCTGGTCCTGAGCTTTTCTTTGTTGGGGGACTCATTATTACTGCTTTGATCTTCCTGCTCATTATAGGTCTGTTTAAGTTGTTTATATTCTCTTGACTTACTTTTGGCAGGTCATATGTGTCTAGAAATTTATTCATCATATGTAAGTTTTCAAGTTTTTTGGAACATAATTTTTCAAAGTATTCCCTAATGATTCTCTGGATTCCATTGGAATCTGTTATGATGTTTCCTTTTTCATCTCTAATTTTCTGATTTGAGTCTTCTCTCTCTTTCCTTTGGTCAGTTTTGCTAAGGGTTTGTCGATCTTGTTTGTCCTTTCAAAGAATCAGCTCTTTTTCATAAATTCCTTTGATTGTCCTTTTAGTCTCCATTTCATTAATTTATATTCTGATCTTTATTATTGTTTTCCATCTACTGGCTTGGGGTTTTGTTTGCTCTTTTTCTAAGAGCTTGTGATGCATCATTAAGTTATTTGTTTCAAGCACTGGGCACAGTGGCAAATGCCTGTAATCCCAGCGGCTTGGGAGGCAGAGGCAGGAGGGTCACAAGTTCGAGACCAGAGGCAGTCTGGGTAACTTAGTGAGACTCTGTCTCAAAAAGTAAAAAAAAAAAAAAAAAATGGGCTGAGGGTACAGCTCAGTAGTGCAGCACTTGCAAAGCATGCAGGTGTGAGGCCCTGGGTTCAACCCCCAGTACCACCAAAAAAAAAATTGTTTCAGCTTGTTCTAATATTTTAATGTAGGCACTAATTGCTATAAATTTCATTCTTAACACTGACGCAAAGGTGTTAGTAGGTTGAGTTTTCATTTTCATTTGATTCTAGCAATTTTTAAATTTTCTCTCTGATTTCTCCAAGTACCCATTGGTCATTTAAGAATGTATTGCTATTTTCCATGTATTTGTGTAGTATCTGTAATTTCTCTTTCTATTCATTTCTGGTTTTATTCCATTATGGTCTGTTAGATACATGAAATTATTTCAGTTTTTCTGCATTTTTAAGACCTGGTTTATGGCCTAAAATGTACTCTGTTTTAGAAAACATTCCATGGGCTGCAAAGAATGTGTATTCTGTAGCTTTTGGGTAGCATATTGTGTAGACATCTATTAAGTCCATTTGCTCTATTGCGATGTTGAACTCTGAAATTTCTTTGTTGATTTTTTGTCTGGAAGTTCTATCTATTGATGAGAGTGGGGTATTTAAGTCACCCACTATTCTTGTATCTGGACCTTCTGTTTCAGCAAGCAAAGTTAGGTCATCTGCATAAGACAGGTTATTAATGAGTCTTCCTCTAATCCTGATGCCATGTTCTTCTGCATAAAGTCCAGCATCTCAGGTTATTTGCTCAGGCTAAAGATTGAAAAGATACAGTGAAAGATTACAATGCTGACACACATCTTTCCTGACTTTAAACCAGCAATGTTTCCTGGTTCTATTCAAATGACTGCCACCTGGTCCATGTACAGATTCCTCAGGAGTACAATTAAGTGCTCTGGTATTCCCATTCTTTGTAATGTTATCCATAATTTCCTGTGATCCACATAGTCAGTGGCCTTTGCATAGTGAATAAAACAGAGATATTTGCTGGTATTCTCTGATTTCAGCTAATATCCCTCCAACATCAGCAATATTGTCCCTGGTTCCACACCTTCTTCTGAATCTGGCTTGATTTTCCAGCAAGTCCTTGTTTATATTCCGCTGAAGTTGTTTTGGAATGGTCTGAAGCAGAATTTTACTTGCATGAGATACTAATAATATTGTTTGATAATTTCCACATTCACTTGAATCCCCTTCCTTGGGAATAGGCATAAATATGGATCTCTTCAAGATAGTTGGCTGGGTAGCTGTTCTCCAATCTTTTGGAATAAATAAGTGAGCACCTCTACTATGGCATCTGTTTATTATGACATCTCAATTGATATTCCATCAATTCCTGCATCCTTGTGTTTCACCAATTCCCTCAAGGCAGTTTCTACTTCTTCCTTCCGTACCATTGGTTCATGATCATATGCAACCACTTGAAATGGTTGATCATCCACCAATTACTTTTATTATAATTTCTCTGTATATTCCTCCCATCTTATTTTGATGTTTGCTACATCATTTATTATTTCCCCAGTAGAATTTTTTACTATTGCCACTCAAGGTCTGATTTTTTTTTTCAATTCCCTAAACTGGAGAAAAACAGAGCATGATCTTCCCCTTTGGTTTTCTATCGTCAGCTCTTTGCAGTTGTCATTATGATGTTTGATTTTGTCTCCTTGAGCTGCCCTTTGAAATCTTCTGTTTAGTTCTTTCACTTCATCCTGTCTTCCTTTTACTTTAGATCCTCAATATGCATGGGCAAGTTTCAGAGTCTCTTTGACATGTAATTTGGTTTTGCCTCTTGCCCTGTATTTTCAATAACCTCTTGCTTTCTTCATGAATGATGTTTTTTATGTCATGCCACAATTTGTCTGGTCCTCAATCATTAGTGTCTAATCCATAAATCTGTTCTTGAGATGGTCTCTGAACTCAGATGGGATATACTGAAGGTCATACCTCGGTTCTCGTGCACTTGTTCTAATTTTCTTCAGATTTAGTTTGAACCTGCATATGACCAGTTGATGCTCCAATCCACAATCAGCACCTGGTCTTGTTCTGACTTCTGATATTAAGCTTTTCCACTGTCTCTTTCTACAAATGTTGTCAATTTGGTTCCTATATGTTCTATCTGGTAAATTCCATGTGTATAGTTGCCATTTATGTTGGTGAAAACCTGTGTTTGCGATGAAAAGGACTGACAAAATTCTATCATGCAATCTCCAGCATCATTTCTGTCACAAAGGAGGTATTTTCCAACTACTAAGCTTTCTTTTCTATTTCCAAGTTTTGCTATCCAGTCATCAGTAATTATCAGTGTAGCTTGTTGCATGTTCAAACAGTTTCAGACTGCAGAAGATGGCAAAAATCTTCCCTTTCTTCACTTGAAGCTTTAGTGGTGGGTAAGTAAATTTGAATCATGGTCATATTAACTGGATTTCATTGTAGGCATATGGATATTATTCCATTACTGACAGCATTGTGCTTCAGGATCGATCCTGAAATGACTTTTTTGATGATGAATGCAACTCTATTTCTCTTTAAGTTGTCATTCCTGGCATAGTAGACCATACAGTTATCTGATTCCAAATGGCCAGAACAAGTCCATTTTAGCTCACTGATGCCTAAAATGTCGATGTCTGTGACATCGACATTTCACTTTTGATGATTTCTCATTTTTCCAGGTTCATACTATGTACATTCTAAGTTTGAATTATTAATGGATGTTTAAGTTGTTCTGTCTCATTTTGAGTCCTGCCACACCAGCAAATGGAGGTCCTGAGGCTTTACTCCATTCCCATTATTAAAGTCTACTCTACCTTGAGGAGGCAAATCTTCCCCAGTTGTGTTTTAAATGCCTTCCAGCCTGGGGAGCTCATTTTCCAGCACCATATTGGACAGTGTTTCTCTGCTATTCATAGAATTTTCAATGGCTAATTGATTTGGGAGTGGGTTGCCAGATCCTTCTCCCTAGTCTATCTTAGTCTGGAAGCTCAGGTGAAATCTGTCCATAGTGCCTAAACCTCCTGGTATCTGAAATACTTGTGGCATAGCTTTCAGTATCACAGCAACACACAAGCCTCCACAGAATGTCAAGCTGACAAATGAATGCCCTAAACCTCAGCCCTTCAAAATTAGTTTATACTTAATTTATTATCCTACTGAGCAGTAAGAATTTGAAGGAAATGTGTTTCAGCAGGTTTCACTTAACTATTCATAAATTTGACTCAACGGCACCTAAAAACAACAATACATTCATTTAGTAAGTATTCATTAAGACCCTATTCACAGCATTGATAAAAGGTTGTCCACCGGTTGTTGCTGTTGATCTACACAAGGTGCCAGGCACTGTACTGACAGCAGGAACAGAGGGAAAGAGACAGTCTATGTCCTTCCTCTTATGTAACTTGCATTTTTGTGTGTGCACAGGCATGTTTAAATTTGTATTTGCTATAGGTATGTGCAATGTGAGAACAAGTAAATTTGTAAAATAATCTCAGCTAGTGACAGAATATGCTCCAGTGAATGTCCCAGTAAGGTAGCTTGTGAGACCAATTCTGGTTCTGAAGCCTGCTTAGCACCTTGGAGAGCCTGGTGTGGGGCAGGACAGCACCTCTGCCCCTGACCCAGCACTTCCCCTCTGTCTGCTGCTGCAGGAAGGAGACCCAAGAGCTGTCCAGCCGCTGCCCCCTTGCACAGGTACCTCAGGCCCTCCCGCCTCCCCCAGGGCTTCCAGGGCCCCCTCCCCACAGGGCGGTAAGAGAAGGGGCCTCGGCCATTGCAGACAGAGAGACGCTCCGGCTCAGCGCCGGGGACAGCGAGTGCGCAGGGCGCCTGGAGGTCTGGCACGAAGGCGCCTGGGGCACGGTGTGCGACGACGCGTGGGACCTGGCCGACGCCGCGGTGGTGTGTGGGCAGCTGGGCTGTGGCCCTGCCCTGGCCGCCCCGAGGGAGGCTGCGTTTGGCCCGGGAAACGGCTCCATCTGGCTGGACGAGGTGTGGTGCCAGGGCGGGGAGGCGTCTCTGTGGGCCTGTGCGGCGGCACCCTAGGGGCAGAGCGACTGCAAGCACGAGGAGGACGCGGGCGTCAGGTGCGCGGATGAGTGGCGGGGCCGCGTCTGTGGCTGCAGCGCTGCCCAGTGGCCACTGCCCTGCGCTGCCTCTAGATGGCCGCGCTTGGGGCTGCAGGGGCTGGGGAGAAGTGGGTGCAGGAGATGGGAGAGAGGACGGGAGACTTTCCAGGCCAGCCCAGGACACTTACCCGGTTCTCTTTCTATTCTCTTCTCTCAAGGTCCAAGGACAGCAGCTCCCCAACCCCTAGAAGTAAGTGGCTTCACTCTGACCCTGGGATGGAGGAGACCCAGGGTGTCAGGGACCTGCACTATGGAGTAGGTGCATATCTCCAAAATTACAGTGGGCCTGACCATCAGGTGTCACGGCAGCCACGGGTTTATGAAGTCGTCGCAGCCTTAGATGCCAAAAGTTCACAAGCATCCGCTTTGGAGAAAAACCTTCCAACCAGTCTCAATAGACAGTGGACACAGCTGAGGGCTCAGGAGTCTCAGGAGGATCCATTGCACCTGATCCGTGCTTCGTGGTCCTGAGGACTCAGGAGATGAGCAGACAGTTGGGTCTCCTAGGCTGATGACCTTACAGATGTACAGCCCTCTTTCACACCTAGGCACCAGGTCAGCCCCAGCCCCTGTCCCAGGCATCTTCTCCTTACCTGGGATCCTCTGCGTGGTCCTGGGAGCTCTTCTCTTCCCGGTCCTCATCATCCTGGGGATTCAGCTGCACAGATGGAGAGCAGAGCACCAAGGTGGGGCTTAGGGAGGCCAGAGACCTGCAGAGTCTGGCCAGGGGAGGGATTGGTTCACTTGTGATGTTTTTTTTTTTTAAACTGAAGTCCCAACATTTTGGCTTCCCTGGAACACATCGAGTAAACAAAAATTGTCTTAGACTGCACATAAATTATATAATATAGTTAGTTCACATGCATAATGGAGCAGTCACAATGAAAATAGACACTAAAAATGAATATTGTTAAAAGTTTATGGGGCTGCATTACTAACTGTCCTGAGCTGCATCATGGGCCATGGGTGGACATGCCTGTTTTAAGGTATGCATTTTAGTCTTCTTTCACAATATCTTGACAACTGTCTTTTCTAATGTTGACTTCAACATTTCAAAGACTTGTACCCTCAGTCTGGGTTGCATGTGAGCTCTCGAATACAAAGCCTTCCCATGTAGGCAGAGTCAGGGGACACTGAGGATATGATCCAGGCAGGGTCAGGATACCTGGTTCTGGTTCTGTCTCATGTAGCACAAAGCTACAGATGGGACGTTGGCAGCCCAGAGGGGTTTCTCCAAGGGTGAACACTGGCACCACAAAAGATTTGTTTCTTGGTGAAGAGACTAACCCCCAAGAGCACTCTCTGAACCCAAACTACTTTCCCCAGGCTCACCCACTTTTGAAGATGCTCTCGAAGAGGCCTTGTACCAGGAGATAGATTACCTCATAAAATCAGAGAAGGAAGGCCTGTCGGACAGCCCAGGTATGTTCAGACCCTCTCCTCTGTTCATGAGCTGGCCATGGACCTGAGTATCCTCAGCAAATGCAGAGCCCACCACTCAACCCCCCTCACCTAGTCAGCCTCCTCCTGAGTCAGGAGCTCCAAGCCCTCCCTCTACAGCTGAAGCCTCCAGTTTTCTTCTGAATCCTAACTATGGGCCTCCCTGTGTGTTTGTCTATGATGTTTTCTTCCCTACCAGGAAACTTGTCTGATGACTCAGAGACTAAGCCGCCCTACTACACAGGGGATGATGAAGATAATGGAGACCCTGTGTCAGCCCCAGGTGGGAGAGGGAGGTCTTCCCATGATGGGGTGAGGAGGAGCTAGCTCATCTGGGGAGAACATCCCCCTGTGGTGAGGATGAGAAAGGTCTCTTCTCTCCACTTCACAGCAATTCTTTCCTCTCTGGCTATCAGTGGCCTCAGAGAGGGAAGGTCAGTCTCAATTTTCTCACTGTCTGCAGCTACTCCTACTGAGCTACTGAGCTACATGAAATAAATTATTATAAATTTTTCATTTCTTGCCCTTTTGGCTCAGATGAAGTCTGCCATAAGTTCAAAATCCATGCTTTTTCAAATAACTTCTGAAACTCTAAAATGATAACAACAAATAAGAACATTTGTAAATATGGTTTTCACCCTGAGTTAGAGTTATATGAATGATTCTGTGGTTTATGTGAATACTGTGCCAAAATGGTTGACTTTGATGATCCCTGTAGAACAGGAGTACACGATACTTAGAAGTGTCAACTCCCACGGGCTTTTCACTACAAAGGACCTTCAAGAGGAGACTGTTCACCCTGGACCTTCCCCAGCTGGGAAGGTCAGAGAGCTCTTGGGATGAGACTTGCCCAGGAGTGCGCTCTAGAGAGGGGATCCTCATGTCCCCAGAGAACTAGAGGGGACTGAATGTGGGTCTCCTGGGATTGAGATTGGTAGCATCTGTTAGTTGTTGATATGAACCCAGGCTTCCCTCCCTCTTAAAGTTCTGTGTCTCAGAGGGTACATGAGCAGTCTGGTTTCCCCTGGTCCAGATTCAGTCTCCTTCAGTCACTGGTACGTACTTTGACATTTTTCAATCCCACACCACTTGCCTGAAAAAGCTGCTGAAACTTGTGGCATAACTTCGTTTATGGTATCAGAATCCATTTCAGTAAAATATTATTGACCTTAAGAAATTAGAATATTTATAGGATTCACATGGTCTTTAAGAATATTAACAATAATTTTATGCCTTTGGGATAGCCTTGGAATATGGTGCCTGTATTTATCAGCTATTAAAATCTCTAAATTAGAATATATTTAAGACATCACCTGCTTCAACCCATATTTTGCTCTTCTATCTTATTTATTGGATGCTTCCAGAAACTCCAGGACAGCATGTTGATGCCACTGGAGATGGTTATGATGATGTTATAGAGTTACCTGTTCCTGAAACTCCTTCTTCCCTTACCATGAGTGAGTTTTTTTTTCCCAGAAGAGGAAGGTGGGCCCAGGCATTCTCAGACAGCTGGATGGACAGCTCTGCCTCCACTCTCTTTCCTCCTTGTCATGGTAAACATGAGTTTGGACCTATCAGTTTCTTGTTTTTCTTCACTAGAAGAATCTGTGTAGACTTGTGTACCTGGGTGATATCAGCTCTTCTCTGTGCCTGGTTTATTGTAGCTGTTTCAACCTTTCTGAAGGAGAAGCATGCTGTGTTCTCTGTGTCTGTCTGTGCCCATGGTACATTAGATGCAAACATGTCTGTATGAGCTGAAAAGCCCTTGGGATTCTGTTTCCATTTTTCAAACTCCAAACAATACATGTGTTCTGACAGTCAGTATTGGGCGCTTTCAAATTGTGTGTAGTCTATAATGTTTTAAAGAGTAAGGTAAGTTAAATCTATGAGTTATAAAAATATGTTTCTGAGGAACCATGTAATCAATTGTTTGAAGTTGACATTTCCCCCTCAAAATAGAGTGTGCCATGGATTTAAATAGAAAGTTCATCAAGAAAAAGAAGAGATGAATTTTTCTCATTTCATTTGTTGTATCACACCATTCTCTTGGACTAGGCTTTCTGCTAATGAATGGACAAATATTCATGGGGCCCAGGAAACTGTGGGATTTGGTTGAGCTGTTGCCATCTTTTGTCATCTGACAGAGGACAAACATTATTCTCATGAATGCTCTGAGGTTAAATGTGGTCTGTTATTGAGGGACTGAGGAAATGAGAGGGGTCATCTCCTACAGTCTTAAGAAATTAGGTCAGCCTGTGTGGAGGAAAGCATTCATGCTCTTTCCAAATATTTGCAATTATTAGCACATCTACTTTCCCATCATCAAGATCTAAACAAGGATTTGCACACAGAAGTTTCGGTGTGAGGGAGCCCTATCTAGCCATGCAGATAAGCTCTTGGTCCCCGGATATATTTATGTAGTCACTCTGTGCTAGTCTTTCTGTCTACAGCAGAACTCTGTAAGGTCTTTTTGTCACTAATGGAACCAAAATTCTCCTTATTGTTTCGAGAATCTCTGTCCAGTCTCCCAGAGAAGCTGTCAACTCTTCTAGCCTAGAAGAGAAAGGACCCTCATTGGTCCTGACACAGGAACACCCTGGGTATGATGACATCAAGCTTACTGCCATGTAGCACCCTTTATGGAGCAAAAAATGTCTGCAAAGAACTCCTCTATGATATTGCTTCCCAATAAATGAGAGTCCTGTCTTTCTCATGACTCCAAAGTTTTTACATGTACCTGTGATTAAAGGAAATTCTTCATGAATAAATCCTCTGAGCTTCACAGATCTGTGCTGTTCTCTTATGAATATAAGTACATTCACTCCCAACAATTTGGGAACTTTCAGTCTTCAAACTTGCCTTCTTCTTCACTGAGCTTCCTGAGTTGAGCGAGCTTCCTGACCACATCTCACAGACCACACTGTCCCTTCTCTTGGGAGGAGAGGAGGTCATTCTTTTCTTGAGTACATAAAACTCTGAAATGCAGAGCTGAACAGATCCTGGCAGGATGACCTACAAATACTTAACCGAAAGTTCCAAAACATCCCATGCATTCTTCACTCTCACCCAGAAGTGTGATTCAAAGTGAACGGGCTGAGTGAGGTGGAAGGGAAATGGCTGCAGCTCTTCTCATTTTGCCTACATTATTATGGAATGCCAATAACTAAAATCTACTACTATCAATAGGACCTTTGATTTCAGTGCCTCATTCTTGTTTCTAGTTATTCCCCAGCACTCTGAATCTCCTCTTGCTCTATCAAACAACACTTCCTCTTCATTACTTTCTATTGTTTTCTACTCAATTCAATAAGTATGTCTTTTCCATGCCAGACACATTATTAAGCAAAGCATTCATGGGGAATATTTACATATTTTTTATTTGGCAAGACTTATGATAAAAAATTAAACATAATTTTCTCATTCCAGATAATGTAAATCTTTGTTTTGTCTTTTTAAATAGGTTCTTATCTTGAGTATTGTCTATCTGACTCTTGCTATCACAAGTTTTTTTTCCAGAAATGGTAAAACTAGAGTTGATTCTGTCCCTGTCTCCCACATATTGGAAATACTTGGGACAAGCGGAAAGAACATTCACTCCAGCTATATACACAAAGCTTTCAAAATCTAATTTCATTCATCTGCCAAATGAGTATGGAGACAATGTCATCAGCCCCTGGGTACTGTGGCACACACCTGTAATTCCAGCAACTGAGGAAGCTGAGACAGGAAGATTGTAAGTCCCAGACCAGAGGCAGCCTGTGCAACTTAGTACGACCCTGTGTCAGGATAGAAAATAGAGGGCAGGGGTGCATCTCAATGGTGGAGAATTTGCCCAATACATGCAAGGCCCTGGGTTCAACCTCCTACTACTGCAAAAAATAAAATAAAATAAAAACTCACCAATTGATGATCACAGTCTTTTCAAAAACACATCACACCAGGAAACTCTGTCCCTCTTCAGAAACAGTAAGGGATTTGTGCAGTTTTAGGGGCAGATGCTTCTGTGGAAATACCACAGGCCTCAAGAAGTATGATAACTCTGAAGTGCACCCCATCTGCATTACCCCTGATGAGGGGCAGAAATAAGAACAGAGGGAGGCACTTATCCTTTCGCACTTTTATAGTTGGATTCATGGTCTTGGAAGTCAAGGTCTGCATGGGCCACCTTAAAAAAAAAAGGTGACGTGGGGACAAGTGACATGCATGGCATTGAAAAACTGTGAATGTCAAGATCAAATCACTAATTATGGTACAGAGGAAGGTCCTAATGTTCCCTGGGATGCACACCTAGGAGGAATGTACAATACTAGGTATCTCCTGCTAGGAGGGCAGCTGTCAGGATTTCAGATGTATTTGAGACAGTGGACAGATGGAGCAGACTAGAAGTGTCTAGGCAGAAACCCTAAAAGCAAGGCTTAGTCAGGAGTGAGCAGAGCCCAGGACAGTCAGCGGCCCTGTAGTCAGCAGCAGCCAGGCGGGGAGTGTGTGCAGGGATCTGAGATGGAAGTAAGACTCCAACAGCATCAGGGAGGTCCACACAGGCAAGCAGCCTTCAGCCATGGGGATGAGGCATCTGGAGCTAGGAGATTGCTTCCAAAGCCGTGATCAGCTGCCCTTATGATTTCTGGGTACAATGAAGACTGAAGACAATGGGCTCTGTAGCCTGAATGCCCAGGTTACAGCCTTGGTTCTGCCATGGCCTTCCCAACTGAGTGATAAATCTTGCCATGCCTCAGTTTCCCCACCTATAGCATGGAGATAATAATGGAACTGCTTTGAATAGCTGTAGAGAGGAGTCATTTAGTTAGAAAGGAGTTAGAGAGTGTCAGATACAGCAGGCAGGCAGTAGACACCAGTGGTCATTAGCATTGCTGTTGTTCAGGCGGCACCATGGTGAATGGTTAAGAACTTGGACTCAGGAGTTAGACAACTCTGAATCAAGTGTCACTTTCCTACTTTTCTAGCTGTCTGGCCTTGGGTGACTCATTGTTATTATCAATAGCATGGTGACAATTATAGTTTCTCCCTTTTAGGAATTTGCTAAAGATCAGACAAGTCACCATGTGGAGCACAAATAGAGCTGTGTGGCCCAGGGAAAGTGTTCAGCCAATGTGCCCACTCATCAACATTATTACTGTTACTTAAAGCAGACTATGTTATACAAAGGCCTGCAGCGGTGACACTGTGGCATTCAATCCCTTCAGATCTCGGAAGCTAAGCAGGGTCAGACCTGTTTAGTACTTGGGTGGAAGACTGCCTGGGAATACCAGGTGCTTTAGGCTTGGGAGGAGGACCTGGCAACCCTAACCCTCTCCCAGAAAACAATCAGCCATTGAATACCCAAAGAATAGCAGAGAAGCACTAATAATAGTGTTTCACCTGTTGTACAAAGGGTTGCTATGAGTAGGACACTGACTCGATGGCACCTAACAACAACATTGTAAAATCAGCCAAGTTTTATTTTCTAAGAAATCACTTTTCATCTGTTTTATGGACAAAGAAAATCAGACAGTATTTCTTTAGATGAGAGTAAGCACAGAATAGTAAGAACAGTGATGTGTGATGTTAAATGATGCTCTACTTCCTATGCTTCTATGTGAGGTCCTCCTATCCTCATAGCCCTGGCTTCAGGGAAAGTGGATTTTACGCAACACCATTGTATGAGCAGTGATAGAGGAAGGAAGACAGATGATGATATACTTTACAGCATGGTCCTTATTGATAGATAATAAATATTAGGAATCTAAGAAGTATGCTAATCTATGCCTTGTGTAAACAAAAAACTTTATCTTAAAATAATTATTGACTCATGGGTGGTTGAAAATGGAGCTTAAAAATACAGTGTCTCCCTTTGTGAACCTTATATAGCTGTAGGACAACACCAAAATCAAGGATTGATATAGTGCTGTCAACTAAGCTACAGACTTAGTTCAGTTTAACCTATCTTCAAATTGCATGCCTGTGAGTGTGTTTACATATGCATGTATACATCGCTCTGTGAGTCCCTCCGTATGATCTCACATGTAGACTTAAATCAATACACAGAGCTAGTAAGTCACCACAGAACTCCTTTGTGTTTTCATATCTAGTCCCCACCACACGGCATTCCTCTCCCTATCATCTGACAACCACTAACTCACTCTCAACCTCCTTAGTTTTGTCATTTATGGCAGTGGTCTCCAATCTGTTTAGTACCAGAGACTGGTTTCATTAAAGACAGTTTTTTTTTACAGACAGAGAGAGGGAGGAGGCTCCAGAAATGGTTTGGGTACATGAACAGGTGGGGAGTGACTGTAAATAGAGATAAAGCTTTGTTCGCCTGCCAATCACCTCCTCCTACGTGACCTGGTTCCTAACAGGCCAGGAACCAGCCCCACTGTGGATCCCTGATATATAGAAAATTGTATAAATGGAATCATACCATCTGTAACCATTTGAGGTTGACTTTTTCATTAAGCATAATTCTCTTTAGGCCCATCCAGATTGTTGTATGCCATCAGTAGTTCATTCCTTTTTATTGGTGAGTAGTATTCTATTATATGAATGTGCATATAACGTACATCATTCAACCATTGACCTGTTGACACCATCTGAGTTCTGTCTGGTATTTTGCTGTTACAGATAAAGCTACCAATAATATTTTATACAGGTTTTTGGATGAACACACTTTTTTATTTCTCTAGGATAAATGCACAGAAGTATAAATCTTTTATCACTTTGGAAATATCATTCTGTTGTCTTCTTTTTATTTCTGTTTAAGAATATTTAATGGAGAAAAATGAATATAATGAATAAATGAATAAAATCAATAGGATGATTTAATATATGTATACATTGTATAATGATTATCATGATCAAATTAATGAGCACATTCATTACCATCCCACCTCTAGCCCTATCACACTGGAATCTGATCCTGTCAGATCTCATAAATTAACTAGGGTTGGACCTGATTAATACTTGGATGGGAGTCCACCTGGGAATACCAGGTGCTGTAGATTTGGGAGAAGGACTTGGTAGTCTACTTCTCCCAAGAAATCAATCAGCCATTGAAACTCTATGAATAGCAAAGAAGCACTGACATAATACCAGGCATGGCACAGTGTCAGGTAGTGTCAGGTCTGTTGTACATAAGGTCACTATAAGTCAGACCCAACTCAACAGCACCTAACAGCAGCAACATTACCACATATGATGCCCTGTAGATTACCTAAAATTTATTCATAACTGAAAGTTTGTATCCTTTGGCAAACATTTTCTCATTTTTTCTACCTGACCCTTGGGAAACTATTCTCCATCTCTATGAGCTCAACTTCTTTAGATTCCATATATAGTTTGGGGCACAAAGGATCTACCTTTCTCCATGTAGCTTATTTCACTTAGCATAGTAACTTCCAGGTTCATGCCTATTGTCAAAAATGACAGAAATCCTTCTTTTGTGACAGCATAACATCCCGTGTGTGTGTGTGTGCGTGTGTGTGTGTGTGTGTGTGTGTATTCTTGTTAGGTGCCATAGAGTTAGATCCAACTCATAGCCCCCCTATGTACAACAGAACAAAACATTGTGCCATGCACATGCTCATTTTCTGTTTGAGGCCATTATTGCAGCCACTGTTTTTCTTCTCATTTTGAGTCATGCCAAATCAACAAAAGAAGGTCCCAAGGATTTTATACCATTCCTGTCATTAAGGTTGACTCTCCTTTGACGAAGCAACTCTACCCCAGCCATTTCTTGAATGCCTTCCATACTGAGGGATTCATTTTTGACCCTCTATTTGACAATGCTTCTCTGCTATTCATAGGGTTTTCAATAGCTAATTGTTTCAGAAGTGGGCTGCTGGGTCCTTCCCCCTAGTCAGTCTTACTCTGGAAGCTCAACTGAAACCTGTTCACCATGGATAGCCCTGCTGATACCTGAAATACTGATGGACTAGCTTTCAACATCATAGCAGCACGCAAGCCCCCCAGGGCATAACAAGCTGATAATTTGTTTATTGTTTTATTCTTCCCCTCATATATATGTATGGTTTTATAGTCACCTAATATAGTCACCTAATGGGGCTGGGATTTAGCTCAGCGGGTAGAGCGCTGCACTGCAGTCTCTGAGGCCCCGAGTTCAATTCCCCACACCACAAAAATGGGAGAAGGGCCTGGCAATCCACTCCCAAGGCAATCCCGAAGCACTCAGCCATTGAAAACCCTATGAGGGTCGCTATGAGTCGGATACCGACTTGACAGCACCTAACAACAACAACAACAACAATATAGTCACCTAATATTTGACAAGGACACTATAAATATTCTTCAATAAATGATTTGGGAAAACTGGACATCCACATTCAACAGAATAATATTGGACCCTTATCTTATACATATATGAAACATAACTTGAAATGATCTAAAAGTTTAAATGCATTGTCTGATTCTAAAACTCTTAGAAGGAAACATAGAGGGAAACTTCTTGATATTAGTGTTCACAGTGATGTTTTGAATTTAACTCAAAAGACACAGACAAAAAGAGCAAAAATTAATAATTATGATTGCATCAAAGTGAAAGCTTCTGCACAACAAAGAAAACAATCATCAAAATGGAAAGACAACCTGTAGAAATGGAGAAAGCATTTGCAAACCCATATACTTGAGAAGGGATTTATATCCAAAATATATGAGTAGCTCATAAAACTATCAAAAATAAAACAAGGCAATTTACTTATATGTGTTTACATCATTGATCCTAAAAAATCTTTTGACCTTTCTGTTAGATGCATGTTTTAATTCCTCATCCTATTACATTTTCTATTAATCTATTTCAAAACAGTTTCAAGCTCTTTTAGTAGTTCTTTTTAGAACCATTTTCAATTTTTTGTCTGTACATTCTTTTCCAATGTTTTTGTAGCTGCTCTAAAGGTATAATCATGCCTCCATAGCTTGGCAAAGTCTTGCAGATATTTTTATATTTAATACTTTATTGAATACTAGAACCTGACTAGGCTTCAAAACATATAAATGAAAATAACTTTTCACTGGGGAACATTTTTGAAAAAGAGAGAACAATGGTTTGCTCAAAGGTAAGTTAACAAGGGAATACTTTTGTTCCTCACTTGAAGCTACATAGTATTTATACACAAGCACAATTTGGGGAAATTAATTCAGTTACTATGAATGTAGTATTTTTTTTAGAAGGGAAACAGGAGGGATGGTTTTTTAAACTGGCATCTATGTGCACAGATAAACAGAATACAACTACTATGTTTGCATTTATTTATTTTTGTACATACATTTTTCCATCCCTATCCACTGATAGGGCTGGGATTTAGCTCAGTTGGTAGAGCACCGCTCTGCAGTCTCTGAGGTCCCAAGTTCTATTCCCAGCACTGCAAAAATGAGAGAAGGACGTGGCAATCCACTCCCAAGGCAATCCCAAAACAATCAGCCATTGAAAACCCTATGAGGGTCGCTATGAGTTGGACACAACTTGATGGCACCTAACAACAACAACAACAATCCACTGATGGGATCTAGAAATAATGAAATGCTAACAGCAATAAGGAAACCTACAGAAAATTGATTCATTTTGGTATGGGTTGATATATAACATACTTGTAAGCATGCTTCATTCCAGAACTAGAAAGAATAAGATGGACCAGGACCACCTCACTGTACTCTAAAGTAATAAAGAGGAGAGAATCCTGTAATGGTTGTGGGAGAAGCTCCCTCTCCTCAGAGAAACATCAGAGCAGATCAAAATTATTTATATGAAATAGAAGCATATTTATATGAAATAAAAGCAAAATAGAAGCAGCCAGGTAAATTCTCTGGTAGTGTCTCCACAGCATAAAACAAGTGGAAAAACCTTTACTCAAGAAAATTAACTCTCTCATAATAAAGCGAGAGCCTGTTGCATTTGAAACACAACTGATCTCTATCCTTCCTGTTTGGATAGTGGAAGCTGGTTGGTGCAGCTACGAATAGAAGTCCCCTCTCCTACACACTTCTATCTAGGGCCACAGGGTCCCCCAGATCGGGAAGGACATCATCATTTCTCATACCCTCAACTAGCTCACAGGGTGGAGGTTCCATGCTGAAAAGTGAGGGCAGAGAGGACCAGAGACCATAACCATTGCCTAGAATATTGGCTATATTGTTAGGGTTTAAATCCAAGAAAAAAGTTTAGACCTCAGCTCCAGAGTACTGGCAAGATTTGCTCAGGGGTTTTGTTCCTTAAGAAAAGAGAGATCTGAAGAGATCCCCAAGAGAATTGACTTCTTCACACGGAGTGTGAGGTAGTTCAAGCTTAAACACACTCTCCAAAACAATGGAAATTTTAGCTTTAAGAAATTAAGAAGAGATTGCTCATCCATTAGAGCAACAAGCCACCCATAGTTCAACTAGAAGACTAACTCAGGAAAACCAGGAAATAAAAGAACAAAGACTATATCCCTTGATGTTGAAGGTTTCAACAGCAAAGTTCAGAAATGGCCCTTTAGATTTTAAATAATTTTAAATGTAATTATTTCAGGCTAAGGAACAATTCATAACAAAAGGAGTTACTATGAACTAAAAGCCAAATGGAAAATTCAAAATAATTGTAAAATTATACATAAAAACTATAAGAAAGAATTTGTATAATTAAAAATATGTATGTCTACAACACAAACATACCATTGTCCAAGCTACAAACTGAGAGAACCTATCCAACACCAAATTATAGGGAGCTTCTGGGTAAGCTAAAATCAAAAAACAGTATGTTGGTCAGTGATTTCTGATGCAGTGAAAACTTAAGTTTAGAACTCAATCTTCTATAATTAGAAACAAAAAAGAGGTATTATTGGCAATTAGCAGGCTAGGGTTTAACTCAGTTGGTAGAGTACTACCCCGTAATCTCTGAGGACCTGGGTTCAATACCCAATACTACAAAAAAATGAGAGAATGACATGGCAATCCACTTCCAAAACAATCCCAAAATAAACAATCAGGCATTGAAAACTCTACGATGGTCACTATGAGTTGGACCCTACTCAATGGCAACCAACAACAACATACTGTGAAGCAGGTCTGACCTGTTGGCTGGGGTTTAGCTCAGTTGGTAGAGTATTGCTCTACACTCTGTAAGGACCACTGTTTGATTCCCAACAGAACAAAAATGAGAGAAGGATGTGGCAGTCTACTTCCAAAACAACCTTGAAAAAACAATCAGCCATTGAAAACCCTAAGAGGGTCATTGTGAGTCAGACCTGACTCCATGGCACTTAACAACAATAATCCCAAGATTTTTAAAAAAGGCTATATGAGAGCATTATGAACAATTGTAGAGCATAAAAGTAGATGATGTAGATGAAATGAATGAATTTATAGATGCACAAGGCCTGCCAAGACCAAATATACTGGGACTTTTTTTCTAATTTTCTGTTCTTTTTATGTAAAATAATAATTATTCCTCAATAGACTGATGAATCATGACAAAAATTTTAGACCTGTTTTACTAAGGTTGACCTTTTGATACATTGCGATTCTATTATACTTGTTGTTGGTGTTGTTAGTTGCCGTCAAGTCGGTATCCGACTCATAGCGACCCTTATAGGGTTTTCAATGGCTGACTGTTTTGGGATTGCCTTGGGAGTGGATTGCCAGGCCCTTCTCCCATCTATTATACTTACCAGGTAATTAATTTTACTTTCATCTTATGTTAATACCAGCATCATATATTTTATAAAGGTGTGAACCTATTTAACTGATAATATATTTCTCTGACTTAAAAATGATATTTTACTGTATCATACAACTCTAAATGCCTGCAGCCATAGCCCTGTGGCATCCAATCCCATCAGATCTCAGAGGCTAAGCAGGGTCGGGCCTGGTTAGTACCTGGATGGGAGACCACCTGGGAATACCAGAAGCTGTGGGCTTGGGAGAAGGAACTGGCAACCCCCTCCCAAAAATCAATCTGCCATTAAAAACCCTATGAACAGCAGAGAAGCACTGACAATAGTGTTTCCCCTGTTGTACAGAGGGTCTCTATGAGTCGGATACCGACTCGGCGGCACCTAACAACAACAAAAACAGTTCTAAAAGTTCAAAGTTCTTCTTGCAAACTCTTTTAAGATACTGCTTTATTATCTTTTTATACATAAGGTTGTTACTGAGAAGTGAATAGTCAATATGGTTCTCATTTCTTAACACGTGATGTGCACTCTCTGGAAATTTTACTTTGGTACTTTTTGTTTTCTCTATGACTTCTCAAAGTGTTGTCATGTTTACTGGATCTTACATGATTGACAACCTGCAAGTCTTCTCAAATTAAGACCTTTTTTGGTTTCATTTTGTTTTGTGTTTACTTCTTTGAAATTTCTATTAGTTCTTCAATTCTTTTCTTTTCTCCAGGTTTGTTTCTTTTCTTCTGGGATCTCTGATAAGAAGGTACTCTCTCTATGTCTTTAAACATTGCAGTGATATTTCTATCTCTATTCTTTTTCTCTTCATGGTTGGTAAGTTGTTATTCTAACTCAACAATTTGTTCTTCAACTATGTCCATGCTACCTTTTAATTTTTCATTGTTTAACCTAATAACTTAGTAACATTTGCACTTTCCCCATGTGAGTTTTGGACACAGCGAGTAGTTCAGGTCAGGTTGCTGACATAGATTTCTGTGGCAACAAATTAATGATAAAATTAATTGGAGAAATGCAAAATCAGAACTTACCTTTCATCTGCACTTGGATTTTCTCCCCTGCAGCCTCTTCCAGATTGAAGCCATTCACCAACTCTTGCCCCACCTCCTACCCTCCAATTCCCAGATCAATCCAGGCCTCCGTTGACCCAAGGAATTGACACATTTTGATGTGATTAATTCTTTAGATACTTATTCCCATTATGACTACTATTTCTCCAGAGTTGATTTGGGGAGTGGGCAGCCCTTAGTACTTCATTGTTTGGCAAGATTGGGAGCTGTGAAACCAAAAAGAAAATTATCCCATTGAGGAAGATCTATTTTGAGAATATCATACAAATTATAATTTTTGAGCAAAACTCCATGAAATTTTATCATTTAATAATTTAAATCCACATTTCTAAAATTAAATACTCCTTTATCTCTGTGATTGATGAATGGTGAGGATGCTATCTTAGGAAATCTGGAAATACTGTAGATCTCTCAGAGTAATCTCAGATATACAACACAGACCACAACTTTCTGCTAGGTGGAGATCAACAGGGCCTCTTCATTACTGTTCATCAGATACCAACAAAAGTGCAGATGTTCTTCTGTCCATCAAAACACCCATTTGCATTTATAATCATGGTGGTTTTAAACAGGAAAGAAAAGTTTGGTATATGAAAAAAAAAAGCCAGTTACTTTTGCACAGGAAAGGGGGGTGGGTAATGTGTGAAACTATTAAGAGTTAAGAGTATATACTCCTACAGGAGGTCAGCCAATGCACAGAGGAACACTCTTTCAAGATACCAAATGAGGCAGATTGAAAGGAGGATTGGTGAGACTATAATGCAGTCACTACAAAGACTCAGTTAATCCCACAGTGAGTTCTGGAGTTAGAGGAGACCTCATAGTTGTCTCAGATGAAGCAAAAGGGCTAGATATTTATATGCATGTTCTGAAGAGCCACCAGAAGAGCAGTGTCCCCAGAGAGCACAAAGTCCCACAGCAGCTGAGGAAACAGTGGTTTTGTAAGGAAAGAAACGATCATCTCAGTCCCCTCCAGTCACCTTTTGTACCTCTGATTCACTTGTTTTATACATTCAATATTACTGGATATGTATAAAGCCTCTTTGAATGGGAAACTTGTAAGAAAAGCATTAATAAGAGAAGCTACAGACCTTAACACTCCAGTTGTTCTCAAGACCACAACTATTGCTCATCACCTCCCTCTTTTACCACAGGCTACATGTCCCTCACCCTCTGTGAGTGCCTCTGCTTATGACCTGGTGGGTGACTCAGATTGTCACTTCATGGGGTCTAAACCTGGACCACCACATATTTCTGAGTCTCTGGGTGCTGCAGTTGTATTTGGTTATCAAAATGGGGTAGGGCAGTGTCAAAAGTTACCCACACAGTTTACCTAGGAGTCGAATATATTCTTACCTGTGCCTCTCCTCCTCAAAATGACCATGGTGTATTATCCCTGGACAGAGGTTACTGTTTTATTGCTTGCTGATAATTTGCCAAGGGGATCCTGAAATGAATGTGTACAAGCCATATTGTTAACAGAAGCAGACTACTGTGTCCTCAGGTAGAATTATTGTCTTCTTGGTTACTAGAGCATTTTAATATACAAAGCCTGAAGTTGGGGATGGGGAAGTCCAAATTCCTCAAATTGGCCAATGGGAATGCAGCAGCATAGCTATTCCTAGAACTCCTGGTTCCAGAGCCATGTGTAGTTACCCGTTAGAAACACAGTGCCATATCATTGTTAGTAATTTGTTGTTGCTGGTGGTGGTGGTGGTGCTGTTGAGTCAGGTCCCACTCATAGTGACTCTATGTACAACAGAAGAAATACTCCATGATACTATGACATGCCTGGCACTATTATCAATGCTTCTCAGCTATTCATAAGGTCTTCTATAGCTGACTATGTTTTGGGGATTGGCTACCAGGTCCTTCTCCCAAGCCTGCAGCACCTCGTATTCCCAGGTGGTCTCCCATCCAAGGTCTAACCAGGCCTGACCTGATGGCATCTGATCCCACAGTGGTATGGCTATAGGCTGTTAGTAATTTAGATTAAGGTAGCTCTGGGGGACAGATTCCATCCTTGTAGGATATCATGTCCAAGCTGATATTTCAGCTATACTTTCAACAGGCTGTCCTGTCACTCAGATACAATGACAGATTCTGGATAGGTAGCAGGATCTTGGATTCTATGGCCATGGAACCTTACCAAACCTCTTAGGCCATAAATTGGACCCTCTGGACTGAAGCAATGTGGTGCAGGATCTCTTATCGATTGATTAAACACTCTAGAAGACACTTCCCAAAAATCCTAAAGATAGGCAAGTATATGCTAATAAATATTGAGCATAAAAGACTCCAGCATTCTTCATTCAGCAATTGAGAGAACCACCAGACAGAAAATCAGCAATACAGAAATAACCATCAACCAACAAGAGTAACTAACATGTATTGAATGTTTCATTAAACATCATAATGCACATTTTTTTCAAGAGGACAAGAAACATACAAGTCAGACATATACTCAGTCAAAACAGAACTCACCAAATTTATAAGATTGAAATCATGTGGATTTTCCTTTCTGACAATAATGGAAACAAAGTATTAATCATTTCCAAACAGATAAAAGTAATACTTCCAAATATTTGGAAACTAAAACAGCATTCTTTGAAATGATTTACAATCAATAAAGTCTTAAGGGAAATAAAAAATATATTGAACTGAATAAAAATAAAGCACAACATATGAAGGGTTTGATTTTCAGCTAAAATAGTGCAATGGAGAAATCTATAGCAATAAGAATTCATATTACAAAATAATAAAAGTTTCATATGAATATTTTTAGTTTCCTTCTCCAGAAACTAAGAAAGGCAAGTCCTAGTCTGTCACTCGTGCTTTTGGGGAGGCTGAGATGAGCAGATCATGACTTTGAGTTTAGAGGC
>VMDO01024293.1:0-30010 GCA_007922755.1 Pedetes capensis
CTTTCCTGAAATTTCCTTCTCTTCTTGTTTGGAATTGGTATAAAGAAAGGCTATTGATTTTTGTATGTTAATTTTGTAGCCTGCAACTTTGCTGAAGGAGTTAATTAGATCCAGAAGTTTTTTGATTGAGGTTTTGGGGTCTTTCAAGTATAAAATCATATCATCTGCAAATAATGATAATTTGACCTCTTCCTTGCCAGTCTGTATCCCTTTGATTTCTTTCTCTTATCTGATTGCCCTGGCCAGAACTTCAATTACTATGTTGAATAGGAGAGAGAGGACATCCTTGTCTTGTTCCAGATCTGAGAGGAAATGGTTTTAGTTTTTCTCCATTTAATATAATGTTGGCTGTAGGTTTGTCATAAATGGCTTTTATGAAATTAAGGTATTTGCCTGTTATACCTATTTTCTTCAGTGTTTTTATCATGAAAAGGTGTTGCACTTTATCGAAGGCCTTTTCAGCATCAATTGAGATGATCATGTGGTTTTTGTCAGTTTCTTGATATGTTGGATTACATTAATTGATTTCCATATGTTAAACCAGCCTTGCATATGTGGTATAAATCCCACTTGGTCCCACTGCTATATTCTGTTTGCCAGAATTTTATTGAATATTTTTGCATCTAGATTCATAAGGGAGATGGGTCTATAATTCTCTATCTTAGATGAATCTTTTCCTGGTTTAGGTATCAGGGTGATGGTAGCTTCATTAAATGTATTTGGGAGTGTTCCCTCCTTTTCTATTCTTTGGAATAATTTGAGGAAGACAGGTATTATATCTTCTTTAAAAGTTTGGTAGAATTCTGCCGTGAATCCATCAGGACCTGGGCTCTTCTTTGTTGGGAGACTTTTATTTACCTTTTCTATTTTTGTATAGGTAATGGGTTTGTTTAGGTCAGTTATGTCTTCTGGGGATAGTTTTGGTAGGTCATACATGTTAATAAATTTGTCCATTTCTTCTACATTTTCATATTTTTGGGAATACAGTCTCTCATAGTAATCCCTGACAATTTTGTGTATTTCTTTGGAGTCGGTGGTTGTGGATCCGTTGTCTTTCATAATCCATACTATGTTAGATTTTTCCTTTATCTTTTTGATGAGGTTAGCCAGAGGGGTGTCTATTTTATTAAACTTTTCAAAGAACCAACTCTTAGTCTTATTAATTTTTTGAATTATCTCTTTAGATTCTAATTGAGATATTTCTCACTTAATTTTTGTAATTTCCCTCTGTATGTTCCATTTAGGGTTGTTTTTTTGTTAGATTTCTAGTGTCTTAAGCTGTGTCACTTATTTGTCTCATCTTTATTTTATTGATGAAGGCACTTAATGATATATACTTCCCTCTTAAAACTGCCTTTGCTGTATCCCATATGTTTTGGTTTGATGTGTTTTCATCATCATTTGATTGTAGGAATTTTTTAAATTCTAATTTGATTTCATCAACAATCCATGGGTCATTCAGTAGTGAATTATTCAGTCTCCATGAGTTTGTAAAGTTTCTGGAATTATTCATGCTCCTGAGCTCCAATTTTATCCCATTATGATCTGATAAGGAACAGGGGATAATTTGTATTTTCTTGAACTTGTTGAGGGAGTTCTTATGGACTAGCATATGATCTATTTTAGAAAATCTTAGAATTTGAATCACCTGTGACCATTCCTTTCTAGCTTTCAGTGTTGATATGGAAAAGTCTGCAGTAATTTTTATTGGCTGTTTTTTATAAGTAATAAGGGACTTTTGTCGTGCTGCTTGCAGGATGGCATCTCTGGTCTCCAGTGATAGAAATCGAGCTACGACATGTCTCTAGGATGATCTATTTAAATCAGCCTTCCTGGGAGTCCTGAAAGTCTCAGTGGTGTATGTATCCATTTCCTTTGGTATCTTTGGGAAATTTTCCTTGAGGATATCATTTACTAGGCTGTGAAGGCCTCCAGTGATTCTTTCTTCTCATTCAGGAATACCCATAATTCTTATATTTCTTCTTTTCACTCTATCTGAGTTCTCTTGGAAATCTTTTTTAAAAACTTTTATCATTGACTCCATTTCTAATTGCTTGTGCTTCAGCTCATTTATGTCATCTTCTGCCTCAGAGATCCTTTGCTCTGATTCATCCAGTCTTGAAGAGAAGGATTCTTTAGCCGTGTTCAATTCTAATAATTTGGATTGAGTATCAAGCAAAGTGGCTTGATTTTTCTTAATCATTTCTAACTGGGATGACAGAGCAGCTTCCAAATTAGAAACCTTTCTTTCAATTATCTCCAGTGTATTTTTAGTATTTGTCTTTATTTCTCTTAGCATGCTTATAACCATGACTCTGAACTCTGACTCAGAGATCTCTTTTAATTGTGAGTCATTGGAGTGATCCGTTAGGGTTGTATGATCTGTGAAGCCTTCAGCTCCATCCTGCTCCCTTGTGGTTTTTGCAACTTTACTTGATTTTCCCATAGTGTGGTCCAGAAAGCAGAATCTACCAGTCTGACTCCAGGAGGAGTAAGGGTTAGGGAGGCGATAGATTCTGTTTCTCTTCTAGGATCTGTAGTCTGTGTCCCGCAGGCGTGGTGAGAGTGTGCTGCCAAGGTTGCACTCCGTGTTGGGTCTAGGCCCTGTGGGTGCGTGTGCGCAAAGTCCCCTCCAAGTCTCTGGGATTCTATCCGCCATCTGTGTGATGGCGAAATGGGGGCGGTCCCGCTGCTGGCCACTGTGTAGCTCCTCTGAAGCCTAATCCTTGATTTCAGTGTACGCCTAGTTTCATTCTCTATCTCTCAAACTAAATTATCACTGTTTCTATTTATTGAATTTGAGTTTTAAACCCCTAATTGAGGCTTCCCATTGCTCCAGAACAGAAGGCATGTGTTATCTGTCTGCCATCTTGATTCCGCCCCCTATAACCTTCTCCTTTATCTAACCTTGTCAACTATAGTCATTTTCTCTATATGTATGGCATGAGGAAGGTAAATAGGAATGAAGGTTATTCTCCTACCCATGGGAATGGGCCACAGCCAGTGATTTCAGCTACTGCCATTAGGGGGTAGGTACAAATACGCTGTTCTTTACTCCAAAGGTAAAGGAATTGTTCTGGGGACTATTCTGTGATGGAATTCATGCTCTACAGTGCTCCATAAGATCATTCTTGAAGCAGAACCCACATCCAGACTTGACCATTGCCCTCCCTTAAGCTACTGACCTCATCTTCATGCCATTTCCCTTGAGAGCAGACCCCCACTTCACCAAAGTACCTGCACAAGAGTCCCCATCTCAGGCTCCAGGTCCCAAGGAACCTAAGGCAAAGGAGGCCTTATCCCAATGATCTTCACCTTTTCATATGGAGCCTGTTCTTCCCTCTCTCTCTCTCTCTCTCTCTGTTCTGTTCACAGCACCTGAATTATGAAGACAAATCTGGCTTCATACCTAGCTCAATTCCTTCTGCATCTATTCTTAGCCCTGTCTCCTGGAGGCAAGAGGAAGAGAAACTTCAAGCTGCATCTTCTACCCACCGAACCCAGAGTAAAAAAATAAATAGAGGGAGACTTCTCAGGCTCTACCTAGGGATAATTTCAGGGCCTGTACAGAAAAACTCAAGGGAAAGTCCTTGTTGAGGCCCCTCCTGACATCTTCCCATCCTTTTAGTAATCATTGCCTTTAGGTAGGACCATAGAAAGATTTTTGGGGGGTCCTGCCATCTCTCCATCTACTGTCCTTCTGAAAGTGGGCCATAAAATAACATTGCTATCTCTCTAAAATCTGCTTGTTTTTCAGGACACAGGTATAGGACCCTAGCACCTGACCTAAAAATAACCTTGGCCATAGCTTATTGGAACAAAGAGTCTCCATGGATGAGAGGTTCCTGAAGAAGAAACCAAAAGTCTTCACATGTGGAATCTAAAAAATGAGCACCAGTCCTTGGAGACCTAAATCAAAAGCAAAGAGTCAGGTCAACCATTGCAGCCTGGACCAGAATTCTGATGAGACTGGAAAACAATCAATTACAACCACTCTAACACTATTTCTCCTAACTCTGGGCCACTTAGTTTCCTTGGCTTCCAACCCACCAGGGAGATGGAGTTGAGTGTGCCTCCTTTCTCCTTAAGACCACGTACTTTATTTTTGCAAAAACTAGAGCCAGGGAATTGGCTGTATGCACAGGGCAGTGAGCCCTTGCTCAGTCCTACCTCTCTCAGCCAGGTGGGCTGTGCTTGGCAAATTTATGTGTGCACATTTTAATTCACTCCACAACTCTTTCCCTCCTCATTGTAATTATTCTTCCAAAGTTCCTTCTTGTTCCACATCATCCATGATATGTTAGTTGCTTTTCCTCTGGGGAGTTCTTCTGAAAACAAAGCTCCCAAAAGATATCAATCAAAATGTTCTGTGTTGGAGAAGGAAATAAGGAGAAGGAGAAGAAGAGAAGGAGGAGAAAGAGGAGAAGGAGAAATAAGGGGAGGAAGAGGAAGAGAAGGAGATGGGGGAGGACTATACTTTTGAGTCAAAGACCTGGAAATTTTTGGAGGTAATGCTTGTTAAAGTTTATGATTATTTAGGTTACCCTTCAGTACATTATTTTCATCTGTTTATATGTATATTTTCCTCATAATTTGATTATTGTCCTACATCTATTTTATAGATGTTCATCTCAAATTACTCTGTTTAATTCCTTAAGATTTTTTTACTCTTTAAATTCCTTTCTATTACTTTCACATAGTTTATGTTGACATGTTTCTCTTTCTCTTATATTCCATCCTTGACTTACAGTTCCCAAACTCTCTTAAGAGATTTAAATGAAATATTATTAAAAATTAGAAGAAAAAATCTCTGAAACCCATGCTTTTTAAAATTCTCCTTGATCCAACTGGTCTTTCTTCTTGATTTTAAAAAGGATAGAGATATTGGTAAGACCTTTTAGTCCTAAAGAAAGAAAGGGTGATCAATTGGTCAATCATTATGAAATAATCAACCCTGGACCCAGATTTATCTCAATAGGAGATGACAACCTCCTGCCTGCCTCTCTCCCTCCCTGCCATGTCTCAAGTCCATTTGCCTTCTGTGTCCTCCCATATGTCTGGCATATCAAGGGGCAACCAGGTGTGGATTTGCATCACAGTCAGTCATATTCTGTAAAAGGCCACACAGTAAGAATTTTAGGCTTTGGGAGTCATACCATCTGTGATGTAACTACTCAGCTCTGCAGTAGGATACAAAAGCAGTTACAGACAATAAGTAAACAATATGTAAACAGATGAGTGTATATGTGTTCCAATACAACATGTTTATTTAGAAAAGCAGACCATTGGCTGGATTTGGCCCATGAGCCACAATTTGATGAAGGAACTCTGATGTCTAAAGATAAAATGTCTTTGAGCTACTATAGTTATGGGTAGGGATTTTAAAGATGTGGGAGAGACAATCCAAAAGAGAAGATCTGGGTTTCTCCATCAATTTAACACTATTATAAGTTAAAAATAATTCGCTAATAAAAGGAATATAATTTTACCTTCTTATATTTTCTTTTTTTATGGTCTGCTAGGACCTGATGCAGGAATTGCCTTTTAAAGAAATAATATGATGCCTTCCATTATGGTGAGAAGGATTAAAGAAGCTTGACATATTTCCTGGGCTAAAGCCATTTACACTTTAATAGAGGGTAAGTCTGCTTTGCATCAACTAGAAGAAAGAAAGCAGCAAGGGGATTCTTCTATAATTAAGAAGCTAGGTCAGAGGAGAAGAAGGGAATTAACATTAATTTGGCATTAATTTGGGTGCCATTACTGTGTGACAATCATATTTATTCCTCTTAGTAACCCTGTAAGGTATGTTGTTGTTGTTGTTGTTGTTGTTGTTGTTGTTGTTGTTACGTGCCCTCGAGTTGGTATAGGACTCATAGCGACCCTCTGTATAACAAGGGAAACACTATTGTCAGTGCTTCTCTGCTGTTCATAGGGTTTTCAATGGCAGATTGATTTTTGGGAGGGGTTTGCCAGGTCCTTCTCCCAAACCTACAGCTTCTGGTGTTCCCAGGAGGTCTCCCATCCAGGTACTAACCAGGCCTGCCCCTGCTTAGCTTCCGAGATCTGACGGGATCAGGTGCCACAGGGCTACAGCTGCAGGCTCTGTAAGGTATAAGATGTTATTATGTCCATTTTAAAGAAGTGGAAACTGAGACTTAGAGCAAATGAGTCACTTAGAGACAACCAGTAAGTAATGGAGGTGAAACTCAGTCCTTAATCCTCTACTCTCCCAAGATCTGTTCCATACCCTCCAATGGCCCTATCTCCTTTTTCAGTGGCTAGCAAAAGTTCTTGGATCCTGGTCTCCTTGGAGAACCTGTTGCAAGCTACACATGTCAGGAAAAAATATTCCTATGTGTTTTGTACACAATTTCTGCAGCTTCACACAATTTTGCATGAAATGTCAGTCTTTGAATATACCTCTGAGTCCCATTCACAAAAGATATATTCTTCCTGAGAGAATTTATTTACAAGCTAGAATTAAGTCATGTACCAGCTGCCTATGGACCCCTTAGCACCTTATTCTGGGTGGTCTTAAGATATCAAACTAGCTCTGTAGTTATTTTGGATGAAAAAAAGAGGACAAGAGAGGGTAAATCTTCTCTGAAAATTAGAGTTTTTGAATAATTTGCATTTTTATGCACTTCCCATTTATTAGGCAAAGGACTTCCTGTTTTAGATGCATATCCAGGAGGTAGATTCATTATTATTATCTTAATGTATAAAGGAGGATATTATGGTTCATTACAGAGGCAAAATAACTTGTCTTGCATAACACTCTTAGCAAAGAAAGGACCCAGACCAATGAAGTCCAGTAAGCTGTCCACAGATGTATAGACAAAGATAAGCAGAATTCTGTGTCCTAAATAGAAACAACTGGCAACCTCTGTGATGAGTATTTACAATTTGAAGTTCCAGGTATTTGTGCTGTATACATTGTCATCATTAAAAATGTGACGGTAAATATTTATAAACAGCTGTTAAGGAAACTAGACTTCTGGGGAGGAATTTTGAACTCAAATTGCTGCTTGGAGGTTTTCTTTTTAAATGGAAATATGTAGCCTGACTTTAAATAGAAATCTTATTATTACAATTCCTGCCTTTTACAATCCAGCTAAGGCTCTGCTAGACTTCAGCACTAGGTACCCAGGAAAATGACAGCTTTGAAAATATTTGACTGCAATGAGATACTACTTCTCACCCATGGCAATGTCTAAAGCAATAAAGACTAGCAATTCCAAGGATTGGAAAAGATATGGAGCAATGGAATTCTTTAGCATAGCTGTAGGGAGTGAAAAATAGTACAACTCTTTTGCCAAATTATTTTGATGGTTCCTAATAACTCTTTCACATTCCCTATAACCATTAATTTCACTCCTTGGTATTCACTAAGAGAAATAAAACATACCCATCCAATGAAATATATAAGAATATTTATTGCAGATTTATTTCTTAAGAGTCACAAACTAGAAACCATCCAACTGTCTGTCAACAGATAAATGCATAAACAAATTGTGGTATAGCCATATAATGAACTGTTACTCAACAATAAGATGAAACCAGTTACTGATCCATGCTTCCGATCTATACCGCCACATGGACCATCTTCAAAAATATCTTTCTAAGCAAATAGAGACAGATAGAAAAGACTATATACTGTATAGTTTCATATATATGATACTGTGGAAAATGTACACTCATCTGCAATGATAAAATACAGACTGGTCAGTAGTTTCCTTCAGTGAGTGGAAGCCCAAAGACAAGGGGCAGAAGAGATTTGTCAGTGATGGGTAAGTTCTGTTTTTAATGGATGGTGGGTTCCAGCCATTGATTATTGATGGATATACTTAAAACTCTGTGCATTTTGTTGTGTGTAAATTATACCTTAATAAAATAACATTCCCAGAAAAAAAAAAAAAAACAGTTTTTCAATGAATGTCCATCTTTGGGAGGGCTCAGCTGATGCCTGGCTCCTGCTTCCCAAGGCACAGGCTTCTGCAGGGTTTCCACCAGCCACTGCTGGGGAAGGGCCCCAACAGGAAACATAAGCCTTTGAAGACCTGTTGCCCAACTTTTCCAGCTCTTAGAAGCAAGCAGGAAAAAAAGAGTCCATCTTACCTGCTTCCAAATTCCAAAACAAACCAAGGGTAGAAACAATTTGCCTGAATTTTCCTGTGTTCAGATCCTCAAATCTCAGATCTGAGAAATTACCACAAAACTCTGACCCAGGCTCACTGTTTTGTTGGCTTTGTTTGCTGTGTAGCTGATCTGGTACTGGTTTGGGCTATACTTGGGGATCTATCCTGGGGTAAGGAGGAAGTGAAAGGAAAATGCCATTCCAAGGTGTGTTCCAGATTCCTGTGACTCTAAGCTCCTTTTGTAGGGAAGCATTTTGAGCTTGTGAGCATGGGCAGAGGAGAAGGTCAATAATCAGAGCCTGGATAATAGAAAGGTCTTTAAACAATTTCCATGTCACCCCATTAGGTGAGTAACCCTCCAACCCACTTGCTGAATTTAGAGCCATATTAGCTTTATTCACATAATAATAGTAAAAAAAAAAAAAAAAAAAAAAAAAAAAAGATTGCTTTGCTTTGGAGAATCAATTCTTCTCTCCACCCCCGCTGCCTTTTCTTCCTCAAACTGAATTGTGCAGTTACAAATACCCTCCCAGACAGCCTCAGAGGAGGCAGGTTTGGCAAAGGAGAAAGAACATGGAAAAACCCATGCTTTGCAAATGCCAAGAGGAAGAACAATCAAGTTAGCTGGCGAGTTGATATTTCACTGCAGGACTTGGGGACAAGGCGAGGATCTTAAAAAACATTTTGCGTGGGGAAACACTCATTCTCCCCTCTTGGAGGCCCAAGTTTCTCCGCAAGCAGAGCTGTGCGGGACAGAACGCTTCGCAGTGGTGGCTCTGCAGTCGGCTCTGCTGCCAAGACGTGCATGTGCCCAGCGGCTCTGCAGCGTGGCAGGCCGCCAGGGCCCAGGGAGCAGCGGCTGCCTTACTCCGAGGAGCACCTGTTCTTCCTCGCCTGGCACAGAATGTGCCTTCTCCCCCCTACCTCACGCTGCTCGCTCTTGCTTGGTTCCATTTTATCTTTCCGAGTGGCAGGTGCCTGCTGCCTTCCTCCCCGTGAACACGCGGTGTGCTGGGGGAGGGGATGGTCACGTCCATCGGGAGCATCCCTTCCCCTGACACCTCCCTGCATCCCAGAGATCAGTCAGCAGCAGGTGCTGTGACATTATGACAAACACGCAGGTCCTCAGTGACTGGATGCGTCACACGCTGTGTCTCAGAGTCTCCGACAGCTCATCAATCAAGGCTTCGATTATGCTGCTTCGGGGTCCCAGGGCTCAGCTTTCTGCTGCAAGCAGAATTTATTGCAAGCTGAATATCCTTATTCCCACTGTGGGCGTGGGGGTCAATGTTTAAAATAGCATAATCCACTCCTACACTCACAATCGCCAAACTTTTCTCTTGACAATACTGTAATTAGGTGCTCATCAGCCTCAAGAAGCTGCCAGGGAATTTTTCTCTCCTCCATTCTCCCACTATTTGCTACAAGATGGACACGTTTCCTCATCCCTCAGGGTGCCCTGTGCCAGTGACTGTCAGGGTATGACTGTCAAAGTGGGAAGGACACTGGTGATGATTAACTAGCTTGTCTACATGGCATGATGCTGTTTATCAACCAGCATTGATTAGTCACAGTAGTGCGTGACAAACCACATGTGGGAATCTACTTGCCCTCCTACCTTCAAAAAAAAAAAAAAAAATCCTGCCCAGGGAAACTCCAAATCTAGTTGAGAAGATAATTTTCCAAATGTTAATCTAGCAAAATGTTAGCCAAACTTATTTTCCTGGTAATGAAGACTCTCTGGGGTCTGACCATGGAGGATGAGCTTCACGTGCCTTCCCAGGTTGTAGGCTCCCTTTCCCCAGAATATTCCCTTATGGTTTGTTCTTCAGTCTTGGGCTCATGGAATTGTCCTGACCTGCAGCCCCACCCTCATATATTTCTCTGAATCCAAGGTCTGCAACCTTTCTTTACAAAAGGACAGATAGTAAATATTTGTGGACTACAAGGCAATATCAAGCAAGTATTCTTGCTCAAAGGTTAATAGACTTTTTGTTTTTTACATTTTACATTTAAGAATGAAAAAAAAATTCTCAACTCATAGACTATACAGAAATAGATGATGACCTGGATGTGACCAAAGAGCTATAGTTTGCTGACCTCTGGGCTAAATCTTATTAGGTTTCTTATACCCAGCTGAAACACCAGGTATTGTGTGAAATATGTTTGATACTCCCCTTCCAAAATTTTCTTCCCTCTTAGGAATGTGTAATTTATACAATTTGTCTAGCAGGCATTCCTACATTAATTAATGCATCTATCAAGTAGTATGGTGGAAGGAAAGTGGCATTATGAAAAGATTTAATTCTCTGAATCTTTGTTTTCCTATCTGTGCAATTGACATAATGTCATATGTATAATTTACACAAAACATTACTAAAATACATCAAAATGTTTATACCTGCTTGGTACTTTTTCATTTCCTTACCTAGATGTTCTAAAAGTATTTACGTAGATACATATCCCTTTATAGTATAAATATAGTAATTATCAGAGTCATGGGGTTATTTGTATTAGACAAAATGATATACTAGAAAGTTATAAAGGCTCAGGAAATACTACCTTTTATCTCTTCAGGAATTCTTTCTGTATCTTCATCAGGAATATTTATGTTATTTCCAAAATTGAATGGGATTTTTTCCTGAGGACAAAGATACCACCTTCTACTATAAGTCCTCCACAATGCTTAATTAAGACCTGGCATGTGACAGGTGGTCAGAATGATTTACTATTAATGTCAATGGTATCAACACCCTTCTTTTATGCTAAAACTTTTTAGAAGAATTTTCTCTATTCATATCTCTTTGCTCACTCTACTTCTCTGTCTAACTCAGTCTGTCTTCTCAACCCATCACTCCATGTCCCTAAATCAACATCCATGTCCCTAAATCTAGTGAACTATTTCAGGGCTCATCTTGTTTGACTTCTCATCAACATTGAATTCAAACATTCCCTTCTTTTTGAAAGCTCAATCCCTTTGCATTCCATGATTTCAGGTTTTCCTGGGCCACCTCCCAAGTCTCTTCTCTCTCTATTTCTATCTCATTTGTAGGATCATCTTCATTCAAAGCATTAAGCATCTGCATTTCTGAAGACATACATCTTGCTATTATCTTCTCATACATTCCCATCCATGCCTATGGTTTCAGATAACATCTATACACAGATTCATCATTAAATTTAATCTCTGGCCAAGGACTCTCCTGTAAAGTCTATCTCAGTGATATCACTCCAACACCTCTCAAGGTTTAAATGACCAAAACTAAATTCATAATCCATGCTAACTCCTCATCTCTACCACCAAAATATAGCTTTCTTTCAGATTTTTCTATCTCATGAAAATGTTTCTTATTCTTCCGAATGAACAAGCCAGCAAACAAGCCAGAATCCCAGGAATTCTGAACATCAGGCTGTCCCTCATCCAGATAAATAAGCAACATCCAGTTCTGCAGATTTATTTTGTAAATAATCTTTGGATCCCTCTGACCTTTTTTTATGGTCAATGTCCCCACCTCAGATCAACAAAAGACATCTGATGCATAGGAGTTGTGCTAACTTACCTTACTTTCTCTGCTCCTCCCTGTTCTGTCCTCCACACCTCAGAGTAATACTTTAATAATCCACACTTCTGAACTTCTGCTTACTCTTCATATCAATCTGTATTGGTTCCTAAGAGACATCCTTCCTTAACTCCAGTTTGTAGGGCTTAACTCAAACTAGAGTTTTGCTTCAGCATGTAGTTAAAAACTTGGTTGGGTTATTTGATTGTTTCTCTCTCCCACTAGGCTGCAGGATCTTTGAGAGCATCTAATACATCTAGGCTAAGTAATTATTGAAACCCAAGCATGGATACCAGTGCCTGGCTAGTAATTAGTGTTCAATTAACATTTGTTCTATGAATAAATTGATGGACATTTTGGGAAGGATGGTTGAAAGAACCTGGCTACTCATTTTCTCTGTGTTATCTAAAGATTTAACAATTAACCAGTGACTTAAAGTATTAATGCTTTTGTTTAAACAATGAATTATTTTCACACTTCAAACCTTCACCATCCATTTATACCGTGTCAAAATGATTTTCTCATATTCATTGTCTTTTGGTTTTACACTGTCAGTCCCTTTAGGAATAAGCCAAGTGAAGACAAGTAACGAGAATTGTCACAATATCATTGTTGTTGTTAAGTGCCATCGAGTCAGTGTCCAACTCATAGCGACCCTACATACAACAGGCAAAATACTATTGTTGGTACTTCTCTGCTATTCATAGGGTTTTGATGCAGAATGATTTTTGGGACTGGGTTGCCAAGCCCCTCTCCCAAGCCTACAGTATCTGGTGTTCCCAGGCAGTCTCCCATCCAAGTACTAACCCAGCCTGACCCTGCTTAGCTTCCAAGATCTGACAGGATCAGACACCACAGTGCTATGGCTGCATAGAAGTAAGGAAATAAAGCTTCCAGGATATTCTCCCAATCCAGGTTAAAAGAGGACTGAGCCCCAGTAGACCAGGGTTAAAGAGCTACTGAGGATGGGATCCTCACACTCTTCCATTAATGTGTGGCAGGTGCCTCCAGAGACCTGATGCTCTGAAGAAATGCAAGTACCTGGCACCTGAAACTTTCTTACTGGAGATGTTTTCCACTGATATATAGAGCAGCAAAAGTACCTGGGAGGTTACATTGCCTAGGAATTACAGATATAAAACTGCCCTTCTATACCTCAAAGAGAGCCTGGAAATGCTCTCCTCAACAGGTGTTTCTTGGGCTCCACCCAGATCTCTTCTTGGAAGCCAGAACATCCAGCTTCCACCTGTTCTTGGTATTGGCTCCTTGGCCCACAGGTGTACCGTTCTCCAAAGAATTTCTTTAGTTATAAGAAGTGACTTCCTGTGCCTGATGGAGAGGCTGGTCTAACAGCATAGTCCTCTTAATTCTGAGTGTGAAAAACTAGTGTCTCAAGGAAATGAGAACACATGCCACAAATGGGGAGACAATAGTTGCAAAAGATGGACCTGATAAATGACTCTTATCTAATATACCAAGAACTCTCAAAATTCAACAATAAGAAAATGAATAACCCAATGAAAAAGTGGGCCAAGGACATGAATAGATAACTCACTAAGGAAGATCTATAGATGGCAAATGAGCATATGAGAAGATGTTTGACATCATAAGTCATCCAGCTAGAAGTTGGATGTTCTGACCTCCAGAAACAGATCTAGATGGGCAGAGAAATACTTGCAAAGTGATGTAGGTCTATGCTGTCTCAATGACATGGCAGGTGTGATGGTCAGTCTTGATTGTCAATTTGACTGGATTAAGAGATGCCTAGGACTAGAAACTTCACCTTTGGTGTGTCTGTGAGGATATTTCTGGAGAGGATTGATGTGTGGGACAGTAACTGGAAGGAGAAGACCTGCCCTGCAGGACCATCCAATAGGCTGGAGACCCCAATGGAATAAAGTGGAGGGAGGGAAAAGGCAGCCAGTGTGCATGAACTCCATTCCTCTGAGCAGGTACATCTATTGCTGCTGCTGTCACTCATGCACATCATACTCCAGCTTCCTCACCCTTTCAGTGTAGACTGAACACCAGCAACTCTCTGGAGAACTTCTAGGCTTACAGTGTTAGACTGGGACTGCTGAGGCTTCCAGCTACTTGGACTGAGCATCTACCAGGTTCTCTGCCTCACCAGTGTACAGATAGCCATTGTTGGATTACTTGGCCACCAATCATGTAAGACACACCTATATAATGTGTGTGTGTGTGTGTGTGTGTGTGTTTTCTGTTGGTTCTGTTCCTCTGTATTGGCTAATACACAAGATCAGTTTTACATCCATGGCCCCCACCTCACTCCCTGTGACTTAAACTGACTGAAGGCCAGTTTTCCATGGACTAGGTAATGGTTATCTGAATAAGCTAAATGGTTACTGCTGGGAATAATCAAATTGTGCCTCTTAAGAATGTGAACTTGGATTTCAAGTTAAAACAGCAATGAAATGCCACTACACTTCTATTATAATTTCAAAATCTAAAATACTAAAAGGAAAGGAGGTATCAAGTCATTAAAAGGCATAGAAGAACTTTAAATGCATACTTTGCAGTGAAAAGGCCAATCTGAAAAGGCTATATAATGCACAATCCTAACCATGTGACATTTTGAAAAAGACATAATTATAGAGACAGTAAAAAGTTCCATGCTTGCCAGGGGTTGGGAGAAGAGAAGAATGAATAAAAAGAGTACAGGGGATTTTTGTTGTTGTTAGGTGCCGTTGAGTCGGTATCTGACTCATAGCAACCCTATGTACAACAGGTGAAACACTATTGTCAGTGCCTCTCTACTATTCATAGGGTTTTCAATCACAGATTGATTTTTGGGAGTGGGTTGCCGGGTCCTTTTTCCAAGCCTACAACACTTGGTGTTCCCAGGCAGTCTCCCATCCAAGAACTAACCAGGCCGATCCCTGCTTAGCTTCTGAGACCTGACGGGATAAGAAGCCACAGTACTGTGGCTCAGGCTAGGGGATTTTTAGGGCAGAGAAAATACTATATCTGGTATTACAATGGTAAATACACACGCCATTATACATTTGCCACAACCCATTGAGTGTATAATGCTAATAGCAAACCATAATATAAACTATGTGCTTTGGGTGAATATGATGTGTCACTCTAAGTTCATCAATTGTGCAAAAGTGCTGCTATGATGCCAGGTGTTAATAGTGAAAGGTGGTACATGTGTGAAGATAGGGAATATATGAGAACTCTTGATACTTTTTGCTCAATTTTGCTATAAATCTAAAACTTAAAAATTAATGTCATTCATTCTGGGTGGGATTAGGCTGAGGTTAGACTTCATAGGAACCCACATATTTGCTGAACTGCCTCTCCCCTGAATTACTTCCCCTTCTCCTTACTCCTGAGATTACTTCCTCAATAAATCATCTGGGCAATAATTCCCATCTTTGGCACTGCTTCTAAAGACTCAACTTAAGACAGATCTGTAGGAATGGCATTCATTATTGATGACTTCTTCAAAACTTTTCTTCAACTTGCAGGACAGGGACATGGGACAGTGATTTTGATGGAAGAGGAAGAGAGGTAACAGAAATCCAGAAGACAGGAGGTGATAGAAAAAAAATGAGCCCTGAAAGAGATGATAAGAAATCCCATCTGCATGCCCACCACTGCACCTAGGGAAATGGAAATATGCCAAAGGCAAATTTTGCTTCTTGAAAGATTTGTCTGTGTGCCAGCTCCTAATTCTTTGGGAGGGAAACAAAGTGCTCTAAATTCCTTTCACTCAGTGTATTAGTCTCCTGCAGGTGCTATAACAAATTACCAGAACCTGGGTGGCTTAAAACAGCACGTATTTATTCTCTCATAATTCTGGAGGCCAGAAATTCAAAAATCAAAGTTTTGACCAAAGTACACTCCCTCTGGGGGCTCTAGGGAGAAATTCATTCTTATCTCTACCAGCTTTTTATGGCTGTTAGCAATGCTTGGCTTTGTTGGCATGTGGCCATTATCACTCCAATCTTTACCTCTGTCTTCACATGATCTTCTCTAGGTCTGTCTTCTTATTTCTGCATCTCTTATAGGGTTTAGAGCTCACACAGATGATACAGAATGACTGCATCTCAGTATCTTTAATTGCATCCTCAATGATTATTTTTCCAAATAAGATCATACCCACAGGTTCCAAGGATTAGGAGACAGATATATGGAGGTGGGGACCATTCAGCCCACTAAATTCTTCTTTTTCCTAATTCTGCATAATAATATTTCTTATAATGACATATTGATTTATAGTCTGTAGAGTTCTTTCAACTACACAACTTGCTCATTCACATATCAACTAAATGTAAGAATAAGAATACTCACCTTTTGCTATGCCACAGTTATGCTCTGTGAGATATTATTATTACTATTGCACAGTCAAGGAAAGTGAAGCTGGGGTGAGCTTTAATCTTTCCACCTTGGTATTTTAAATTTGGCATCATCACTGGGCTTTTCTCCCCAGGGAGAACTGGGAGGGAGAAAGGGCAGGAAGGAATTTGCTTTGCTCCCTGGGTAACTGGACTGAGCATAAGGCAAAGAGGAATATTTTTAGGAGCAGAGTAGATTAAGAAGGGTTCAGATTGGCAGGAAAGGGCCCTCATTTGTATTACGAATTGATACAATGGAAAGGGCAGGAGGTTATGGTCTTGGAGAAGTAGCAGGATTCCTCACTCTGTTATCAGTATCCTGAAATTGAGCAAGTCACAGATTTCTCTAAGTCTGATTCCTAACCATTAACTTAAGGTGCTTCCATATTGCTCATGTGGCTGCTTCAGGAGTAATTAAGTTAAAATTAAAGTCATGTTCACTGGCTCAGTCCATATTAATTCCCCTATCCGTTGTTATCTATTTGCAGACCACAGCAAGAAGGCACTTGGGATAGCTTCACATCTCTCCACTTACTGTCAAAGATTTCCCTCCTACTTCTCCATGCTGGCTTGCTCCTCTACCACAGGCTTGGTGTGAAAACTCAGATATCATGAGCACTGTAAATGTTGCCATCTCAGTTAAAGCTTTGTACTTCTACATTAGTTATTTCCTTTAATACCCATTTGTACAGATCTATGAGCGAACACCTACCTAATACTAATTACAGAGCAGAGACTATTTTCCTCTTGCTATCTCCCTACCATCATGATCACCAAATGGTCAAAAGTAAACATCTGAATCTCTGTAAAGAGATAACAAGTTCACAGCTTGTCAGAAAAATGGAGTCATTCAGCAAAGCAGTGGTGATCATCAGTGTCACCTTCAGCCTTACTCCTCCAAGTGTAGCGCATCAACCAGAAGTTTTAGCATCACCTGGAGGCTTGGGAGACATCCATATCCACAGTGCCTGTCCCCCGCAGACCTGCTGAAATAAGATCTCTGCAGTGGGGCCCACTGGTCTTCCCTCAACACAATTTTAAGGTAATTGATGCACACTAAGTTTTAGAAGTTCTCCACTACAGCAGTGGTTTTCAAACTTCAGTGAGCATCAGAATCACTTGGAAGCCTGAAACACATTGCTAGGCTCTACCCCCATTGTCTGTGACTCACGAGTGAAGTGGAGTACCAGAGAATCTGCACATCTTACTCTTCTACTACTGATGCTTCTGGTTCAAGGTCACAATTTGAAAACTTCTGGACTATTGCATGTCCAGAGTTAAATTCATCAGTTTATTTTATATATTTGGAATGAAGGTTTGAATATGAAGTATTACTAAGAGAAAACCAAATCTATGATTTAGCAGATTACTTTTAGAGCTGGCATTCCCATTAGGTGTAGTTCTTGTATGTCACCTTGTTATCTCTTAAAAGCTCCTCTATTCTGTGTAGAGAATCAGGTCATCCCCCTGAGGCTGGTTATTGCTCCAACTTAGTCCTTTCAGCCTTAAAATCCATTCTGTTTCTCCCTGTTTTCTTCACAGTTCCAGCAGACACACCATCCCTAAGTGACATCTTCCCTAAGACACACTCTGGTTATACCGGTCAGTTAGAGAAGTCTACAAAGACTAGTTCCTACCATATCAAACCTACAATTTCTTTTGATTTTCAAGACCCCTGGAATATCATTTCTTTTAACAGTTAGTCCCCTAATTTAGTAACACTCTACTTTGCTTAGATTGGTCACATCTGCAAATTCATTTTTCATACTGGCTACTGTCTATGTGGAAGTCTGTTCTTTCTGTACTCAACACATCCTTCAAGGCCCAGAGGGCATGTCATCTCCTAATCAGGCTTAAACACCAGCAACTTTTCCCTGTATAGAAACTCTTTCAAATTGAGATATTAGATACCACCTCTGGATCCTACTCTACACAAAATTCTGGGCCATTACTATTGAAGTGATCACAGAAGACAAAAGTTTTTTATTTTTCCCCTCAATATTCTATTCCTTTTTCTCTTTTGTTATTCAACCATCCCAGAAACCACTCTCTGGAATCTGTTCATTATTTACTAAATTAAAAGTTCACTTACCAAAGAAGTAAAGTTCTAAAGAATACCATTTGTGCTGGGCACAGTGGTGCATGCCTGTAATCCCAGCAGCTCAGGAGGCAGAGGCAGGAGGATCCCAAGTTCGAGACCAGAGGCAGTCTGTGTAACTTAGTGAGACCCTGTCTCAAAAAGTAAAAAAAAAAAAAATGGGCTGGGGGCACAGCTCAGTGGTCCAGCACTTGCAGAGCATGAAAGCACGAGGCCCTGGATTCAACCCCCAAGTACCGAAAAAAAAAAATTCTAATTAAACAGAATGCTCTGTGACAGATATGCAGTGATGTTATTCTTGATAGCCTGAAGTACATTTGGCACTGACAGGTTCATATTGTGGACAGCCAAGTTCACCCAAGTTCCTCACCTTCCACTTGGGAGACTGACACCAGAAATATTTGATGAGTGTTATGATTTGGGGCTTTGTCCCCAATGCAGCAGTGTTGAGTTGGGGCCTTTGAGAGGTGAATGGGTCTTGAGTGCTCCGGCCTCGTCAACAGATTGATCAATTGATGGATTCACACCTTAATGGGCTATTGGCTGGTGATGGAAATTCTAGGAGGTGGGGCCTCTTTGGAGGAAGTAGTTCATTTAGGGCATGCCCTGGAAAGGTACATATTGTCCCGGATCTCTTCCTTCCTCTTTCTGCTTCTTGGCTTCCATGAAGTGAGCTCTACCACATGCTCCCCACAATAAAGTTCTGCCCTGCCACAGGCCCAGAAACAATGGGACCTAGTAATCGTGAACTGAAACATCTGAGCCAAAATAAATCTTTCCTTCTTAAAGTTGGGGTCATCATGTACTTTGTTACAGTGATGGAAAGCTAACACCATGAGTAAATCCCTATGGTCCATAGAATAAAATGGAGCTGATCCTTGTCTTCTAAATAGGGAGAGAAACATAGGGATTTGAAATTTGTATCAGTTCAAAAAAGAGGTATCAAAATAAGGTCCCCAAACAAGTGTTATCTCTAACATAAGCATAACAGCAAAAGATACCAGCATGTTGCAACAGAGGCACCATGCAAACAATTCTTATCTTGGTTTGAATTAACATTTACTGGAGCTATTAATTTTAATCTAAAATAAAATCTTGACCTCAACTCTGTTATATTCTTTTCGTATCCTGACATACAAAATACTAAGGAAGATGTGGGGGAGGCACAGAGGCTGTGATTAAATCTGCTCCTTGTTTCCATTATCTTCTCACTTTTCATGAACTCTAATTTAAACATCTTATTTATGGTGTAATGTTCTTAAGAGTTTCTTGGGTGTATTTAAATAGAGATAGTTAATTAGGACTGTTCTACCCAAAGTCAACTTCAATCTCATCTTTCATGGTGGCGGCTCTTCTATGCTCCTAAAAAATAATGTAATTTCCTCTTCTTTAGTCTAATTTTCATGTTCACCATTACTGCCCTGAATATTGTGGCCTAAAGCTGTATGAGCTTAATAACTTCTTAGTTTTAATATTATTACTCTTAGTCTCAATCTTCACATCATGAATTTGGAATCTACTTCTTTCCATCATTCTTGACATAAAAAAAATAAGTAAAATTTAACAGGAGGAACAAGTTTAAACTAATATGAATTAGGACTTGAAAAGACAAAGTGAAAACTAAATGTTGTTGTTTGGTGCCCTTGAGTTGAGTTCAACTCATAATGACCTTATGTGCAACAGGACAAAACACTCCCCAACCCTGTGCCATGCCTGGCACTATTGTCAGAGCTTCTCTGTTATTCATAGGTTTTCCATAGTGGATTGTTTCAGGAGTGGGTTGTCATATCCTTCTCCCTAGCTTGTAGCACTGGGTATTCCCAGGCAGTGTCCCATCCAAGGACAAACCAGGCTTGACCCTGCTTAGCTTCTGAGATCAGGCAGGATTGGATGCCAGGGTGCTATGGCTACAGACCTTTACATACAAAAGAATGAAACACTCCTGGAAACTATGTCATGCTGGACACCGTGTCAGGGCTTCTTTGCTAATCACAGGGTTCTCAATGGCTGACTGTTTCTAGATTGCTTCAGAAGTGGATTGCCATATCCTTCTCCCGTTTTTGCAGTGCTGGAGATTGAATCCGTGCCTTCAGAGAGTGCAGAGATTCCCCCTATCAACTGAGCTAAACCCCAGCCCCAGAAAACTAAATAGTATGTTTTAATATATACATATTCATTATATGAACTTATAAAATCAGCAAAAACTGTTTTTCGATTCCACAAAAAGTTGCTTTGCTTATGTACTCTTGTTCCCAGGTAATAAATGCCTTTGGTAATAAATACAATTGTAACATTTATGGCTTACTGGGATAAATTGATGCCTGTATGTAGGGCCACATGCAAAGTTAAATTGATTTATATGCCAGCTTCTCTTATTTTTCCCCAAATCGCCTGTCATGCATTGTGTTTCCAGAAGCAGAGCCTGAGATAAAAGCAAGTTCTTAGGGTTGGGCTCCCAGAGAAGCTAATAAGATGAGGGAAAGTAGGACTAGGAAGGGCAAAAGACTGGGTAGGGCATAACTTCAGGAACCCTGCCTGATCTGTGGGGAGCTCCAAGGATTAATGGCACATGGAGTTCTTCCCTCCTGAGGAACTGACCATGCATACTCACCAGTCAATGGCCACAGGTGACTCCTGGGGACCATAACTGCCAGGAACTTCTGCCTTTCACTGTGCAGGTAGATCACCTTTAGTAACCCAAGAGCGGACCTACAAAGAAGATTTCATGTGCCAGATGGTATTGCACTAGTCATCTACCAACTCTCAAGGGTGGATTTTGAGGAAGAGACTCTGAGAAACTCTCTCCAGCTTGTTAGAATGTATGCACTTGCACAGGAAGTGGAGTCTGAGGTCTAGAAATCCCTATTTTCCCATACTCCCAACTTTGGGGACAGCCTATCTTTTCTTGGTTAAGTTTACTCTCTTTTCAGCCATATATTAAGTTAACTACTGCTATATAATAAGTAATTCTGAGCTATAGTTATCTGAAAAGGACAAACATTTATTTGGTACAGGAGTAAACAGGTAGTCAAGTCGGGCTGGGCTCTGGCCTTGACTAGGCTCTTTCTTGTGTCAGTGGTCATCTGAAAGAGAAGAGATTTTTGCTATTCTGGGTGAACACTACCTCATTGCTGGGTTCTTGGTTGGGGAAAATGGAATGATTCATACCTCGACCCCGTGGCTTTTGTCTCTCACTCTTCAGTAGGCAACCTCAAGATTATTCCTGTGATGGTGTCAGAGACACCAACAGATTGAGCTGTGCTCTACAGGGCCTCTTGAGGTCCACACTCACTGTTATTAGCTCGCTGGTACTTCGGTCACATTCTATTGGTCAAAGCAAGTCATGCAACAAAGCCAGATTTGACAGGTGGAAACTACATGAGAAGTCCTAATGCAAAGGGCCTGGATACAAATGTAAATAATCATGCATGACTTTTTTTTACAGCATACTCACAGCTTTCCAATGCACAGCTCTCCTACTCCCAGCAACCTTAACTTAATTCTTGGATGAGCTTAAACCTCCCAATGAAGACCCAAGTGGAGATTTTCTTCCTCTGTCTCCTAACACCCAAAGATGTTAACTTCCCATCCAGTCCAAGGTCCTCTCTGTTTTGCAGTGGAATGGAATAGGAAGCAGTTAAGTGTATATCCTCTTTTTCCAAGCAGCAAGAATAACATAGATATTATCCTGTATATTATCCCTCTAGATATAGTCAATAGAGCTTATTTTCTACTCACCTTAAGCATGAGTCAGGTGGTAGAGCACTGTCACAGAGAAACTGACTAAAATAATCTTATGAGAGAAAATATTTATTGGGGGCTTATGTTTAGAGGATTTTTATCCATCGAGGTGGAATTTGTGGGGCTGGGAAGGCATGGTGTGGCCCATAGCACAGAACCTCACTGAATGGCAGATCAGGAGCAGAGAGAAGAGAGCAATGGGTCTGGATAAAACCTCCAAAACCCTGCCACCAGGAAGCTGCTTCCACAAAGCTAGAATCCCACCTCCCAAAGTTCCATAGCCTCCACAAATAGCCCTTCCAGGTGAAAACCCAATGTTCAAACACATGACCTTTGAGGAGTGTTTAGACGCAAATCATAACACTTTTAAGTGTATGTGTGTGGGTGAAGGGGATAGTGTAATGCGTCCAGGCTATACCCATGTGACATTTTATGATGAGGTATTATGAAAAAGAGTGGCAAACATAATTCTATTTTCTGCCTTTGGGCAAGTTTAACTCTTCTGCCAGGATATCATCCTCAATAACTCTATTTTATGAATTAAATAATGATAAATTTCCTTTACTTGCCCCTTTATGCAAAAGGGATCCATTTTAAATAGGAAAATTTTCAAACGAAGTCTTCCCATGGAGTGTGAAGCTGAGAAGAGACCTATACATGCTTCAAGTGATCAAAAGTCTTCAAAGAATTTCTTCATATGGTACAAAACACATTCCATATCCCACGAGTTATAAGATGTAGATTTTATTATCTCTAAAATTGTGATACATGTTAAAAATGATGGCCTCTTAAAACCATTTGGCAGAATCTTCTTAATGGCCCATAAAACAGTAGTGAATCATATAATCGATATGGTCTTAGATTTGATGATGAATGATAACCAGAAATAATAGCTGTTTCCTTATGTAAAATACTGGCCTGTACATCACACATGAACTCATTAAAAGAGTACCAGGCAAGCTTTTTGATGTGAGTCCTTAATAATTTAACAGGCTTCACTTTTTAAATAATGAGTATATTAAACTCCAAGTTCAGCTAAGTTCAGCATAGTGCTAGGATTTAAATTATTTTGTCCTCTCAAAATCCATGTATTGGTGGGGTTGGGTGTAGCTCAGTAAGAAAGTATGTGCTTACCATGCATGAGGCCCTGGATTGGATCCCCAGCACCAAAACAGAAAAATATTGAACAAATCCATGTATTGGAAACTTAATCAATAATGTAAAACTATAGAAGTGGACCTTAAGGGAAGATATTTAGGTCATAAGGGTTCAGCCCTCATGAATGGATTAATGCTGCTATGAAAAGGGCTTGCAGAAGTGGATTTGCTCTTACCGTTCCCCCTTCCACCATATGGAGATGCAATAAGGAAGCCCACACCAGATCCCAGTGCTTTCATCCCAGAGTCCCCAGCCTTCAGATCTGTGAGAGAATAAATTTCTGTTTCTTATAAAGTACCCAGTCTCAGGGGTTCTGTTACAGCAGCACAAATAGACTAAGACATGTGGGGTGGGATAGCCCAGGTAGCAAAAGTCAGAAGATCCTTCAGAATCATCCTTGAAATACTCTGGAGTTAAAGGAAGAAATTCTACTCTAGATTTCTTAGAAATCATCTTAAATTTTTAATTATTTGCTTTTAGTGCAAAAAAAGTATTCTTGGACCACCATCAGACAGCAGCATTAGATGCATAAAACCATGATGATTCTCTTGGTTTGTGATCTGGGAAAGGAAATTTTGTAGGAGTCAATTGAGACCTGGTATTTCCAAACTCATCCATCAGGTTCATGCCTCATATACTCTGTTTGCATATGTTTTTTCTACCATAACTAATTATCAATCTATAGCCTACTGCAATGTACCCACCTATTTAGATAATAATGTATATGTTACAGGATATTAAGGGCATGTACATGTTATTAGCCTGCAGCTGTAGCTCTGTGGCATCCGATCACATCAGATCTCGGAAGCTAAGCAGGGTGGGGCCTGGTTAGTACCTGGATGGGAGACCGCCTGGGAACACCAGAGCTGTAGGCTTGGGAGAAGGACCTGGCAACCCCCTCCCAAAAATCAATCTGCCATTGAAAACCCTATAAACAGCAGAGAAGCACTGATAATAGTGTTTCCCCTGTTGTACAGAGGGTCGCTATGAGTTGGATACCGACTCGATGGCACCTAACAACAACAACAACACATGTTATTAAGGGTATTTTTAAAATACTTTTTTCTGCTGCTTCCTACTTCTTGAAATTTTTCTCTAGAACATATGATTGGTCTTGGGAATAAAAAAATTAGTGAAGGAAAATTTATCTGGAGAACAGCAAAGTAGACCACAAACACAAGAAGCCAACAAGATAATAATGAAAGCTAATCCAAGTGCTGTACTTACGTATGCCAGGGCACTGACCAATGGTATCATCACCCCTTGATTTGATCAGTACTGTTATCATCTACTTTTCATATATGAGGGTACCATGACACAGAATGCTTGCATTTCTTGCCTAAATCCAGAGGCAAGTGAGAGAGCTGGATTTGAAGCTGGGTGATTGATCACTTCCAGAATCCATGTTACCTACTCTGTGATGCATGAACAGAAAACAAACATGAATAAGGAGGTCAGAGCCTCAAGAAGTAGCCCTGTGTCCACCATCTCCTAGCTGCATGACTGTGAATGAATAATATTTTTTCTCTCTCAACCTCATTTTCCTTATCTGTAATATAGGAACACAGGCAATAATAACTGGCCACTTCTATAGGGTCATATGAAATCACATACATAAATGTTGTTGTTGTTGTTGTTAGGTGCCGTCGAGTCGGCATCCGACTCATAGCGACCCTCTGTACAACAGGGGAAACACTATTGTCAGTGCTTCTCTGCTGTGCATAGGGTCTTCAATGGCAGATTGATTTTTGGGAGGGGGTTGCCAGGTCCTTCTCCCAAGCCTGCAGCTTCTGGTGTTCCCAGGTGGTCTTCCATCCAGGTACTAACCAGGCCCGACCCTGCTTAGCTTCCGAGATCTAGCGGGATCATATTCCACAGGGCTATGGCTGCAGACATACATAAATAGAGTTTATAAACTATAAAATGATGTTTAAGTATATATTAGTAATTCCAAGAACCCAACTGGATAGCACCTAACAACACGTAATTCCAATTGCTTTTTCTCTTTAGGATTTGGGTAAGAAGACAGGAAGTGGTTATCTTGCTAGCATCTGCTTCCCATTCAGATTGTTTGCTTCAGGTGTTTGCATTCTGAGTTGTACATTCCAATTCTCATTTCTAACATCTTCAAATTTTACTTCTTCTATTCTTCTTACCCACCTAAAATGCTACTCCTAATCCTTTCTCTCAATCTACTTAAACTATATTTCCATACCTTCAAATTCCATATCAAAGCAGCATTTAGGCATCCCCACACCTTCCAGCAAACAAGTTTAACCTTCATCATCCATGGATTCAGAAGAAATCATGTCTTTCAGTGACCTAGATTACAAGCTCCTGGTTGGGAGACAGTTCTATACATCACAAAAATTTCAAACTCAGTGGCCCTGTGAGAGTTATATATGTAGTAGTTGCTCAATTGTGAATATTTAAATTTATATTGGGCTTCATAATTTTCAAAACGTTTTCATATTTGTCAGTTTGGTTTTAATTACCTCTAAATTTCTCTGACAGTTTTAATCTTAGAGGTTTTGGTCAGTGGTAAAACCTTCACTTTTTCTTTAAAGGCTATTGTCTATCTGATTATGCCAATAGGACCAACTGGTATCAGAAAAGAGATTAAAAAAGGTTGTCATTAATAATAAACCCCAGATTGTTTCTTAGGTCTTTATTTTAGCATGCGTTATCTGAGGCTGGTTTTAAGTGCATTTTATTTGATTTTATATTATTGTACATACCTAAATGTATTTTATAATTGATATATAATATGACTGATACATAATCTAATATAAATACAAAATTAATATGTAACTTTTTTTAAAAAACTGGGGATTGAACCCAGGGCATTATGCATGCTTGTTAAGTGCTCCACCACTAACCCACATTCTAGCCCTTTTATGTGTATTTATTTATTTATTTATTTATTTTAATTTTTTGAGATAGGGTCTCACTAAGTTATGTAGGCAGCCACTGATATCAAACCTGTGGTCATCCTGCCTTAGCCTCCCAAGTAGCTAGGGTTACAAGTGTGAGCAACAGTATCCAGCAATATTTTATGTTTTTAATATAGAAAATTTATAACTTAAGCAGTTTAATAGATTTTAGAATTATACTTTATTATTTGTACCTTGTCTCTTTTCAAAAAAGAGAAATAGATTTTTAGAATATCAGTGAAGTGCTATTAAAAGGGCTTTGTAGTTTTTACTCGCCACAAACCTCTATAACCCACACCCTTTTGTTTGTTTGTACTTTGAGATGAAACATTTTTCTTTTCTCTTTTCAGTGCTGGCTTCCCCAGTGTGGGCCCCTGTTGTTAGGGCTCTGGGCCTGTATAAGGGAGTCTAGAGAAATTAGGAAGTATTAAGATACAGTTGTATTATGTGATGTAGAATGTGACTGGAAAGGAAATTCCATTATTGCCACCCTGGAAGCTGAGTTTCTTTCTTCACATGAAAGGATGTGGGAGAGGGAGAGGGGGAAAAAAGTCTTCAAAATGGGTTTTCTTTCATTTCCACTTCAGTTCACTGAGGTTGGGTGTTCAGTACATTCTATACTCTCAGACCCTGAAAGAACCTGAACCTGACTTTAACACACTGGGAACTTCAAGTCAAGCAGATCTGACAAGAAAAAGACAGACGCCTGAACAGATGCAGCTTGTGTAGAGAGAGAATTTTTTTTAACCAAAAGTTGCTGATTTTTCCTCTAAAAATAACCTTTTCCCTGATAACTTTTAAAGTGTGAACATTTTGACATTTCTCTTTACACATCACAGGTTTCCTGCATTATTTATTTATTTATTTATTCATTCATTTATTTATTTATTTAAACACAATCATTCTATGTTGGAACAAGTAGGCAATATTCAAATTCTGCCAAAACCCCTGGGTTATTGCCATAGTTTTGAAATGAAACTTCCTCACTTAAGTGAGCTTACCAGGGGCATGGTTTCCCTGTTGTGTGAATTGTTGCAAAAATTAAAATGTGGCCAATACTGGAATTCTGTTGACAAGTTAATGAGGTCTCTGCCCCGAGAGTTCCTCTCAAGTCTCACTGATCTTGTCAGAGAAATCACTACACCTGTTCCAAATTGCTACCTGAGGGGAAAATTAGGACCTTACAGTACCTCAAGAAAGTTGTGAAAGAGAGGTGAGAATTCTAAGAAAAGAAAAAGGAACTTTGCTTGGATGACAGTAACCTGAGCTGGTGTAAAAGCCATCAGTTACCTCATGTTTTCTTATCTAACGTGGAGAAAGATCTGAGAAGAACATACATAGTTATAAAGACAATAGAAGATAATGTTTGAAATGACTGCTTTCCCTATTGGTCCATGACAAAAAGTAATGGTGGAACAAAATATAGCATTTACGTTAGTTAATTGAGCTTGGCATGGTGGTGCGCACATGTAATCACAACACTGGAGAGGCAGAGCCAGGAGAATCATGTGTTTGAGGCCAGCCTATGCTACATAGCAAGTTCATGGCCAACCTGGGCCATACAGAAAGACCTTTCAAATAACAACAACAGAAACAGTTAGTTGATTGACTTGTCCTGCAATGTTCCTGAGAAAGTAAAATTTAGAGATTAAAACTCATATTCTCTGCATCCAGTCTCCTTTCTTTCTATAGAGCAGTAGCCTTCAGAGTGAGATCCCAGGGCTAGCTCTAACAGCCACACCAGGAAATCTGTTAGAAATGCAAATACCACTACCTCTTTAATCAGAAACATTGGAGTTTCTGCTCAACAATCTTTGTTTTTATAATCTTGCCATATGTTCTTAATGCACATGACAGTTAGAAAATCACTGCTGTAGTGTAATGCATAATCTGTACTGATTTATTCTCTTCAGCATATACTATCCCTTGCTACCTGCTACATTTTTTGAAAATCTTCCCTTGTCCTCATAGCTTCCAGTTATCTTCCCTCTTTCGCCTCTTTCAGAATACTATTCTTTCTTTGTTAATTGTTGTCTTGAGGACAAATAGCAGAACTAGAAATCCCAGACTTCATCCCTCCACAGAGATACTAACTTAACAAAAATATGTTCCCCCAAAAGCCTTTAGATTTCCACAAACCAGTTAAAGAGTTGTGCTACCCCAGGGATGTTCAAAGCTAAGAACAGACAGACTGAAATGGTGAGAAAAATTGCTTAATTTCACCTGTGATAGTTCCTACACAGCATGGGGCAATGAGGAGCAACATGTGATTTATCCATAGGAGCAAGAAAGGGAAATAGACCGAGGTACAACATTCTGGCTTTTTTGGGGCTGCCTGAGAAACCGGCTTCTGTCTCAGACTGGGACCACTGGCTAGTAACTAACATATTTCAGATGCCTGGAGGCTGCTGAGAAAAAAGAGAGTCCAGGGGCTTGTTGCAGACGAGAAAACCTTTAATACTGTAGAAAGAATCTGGTACTACTCAGCATGATCAGGAGAAACCACCCAACTTAGAGCTTCTCCTGTGGCGGGAAAAAGAAGAGTGAAATGTGTGACTAATATCCTACCTCTGGATGGAGCTGCCTGATGGACTGCCTTCTTCCTCCCCTGACTAGGAGTGCTGGTAGAACAAACATGCATATAAGAATAAAAGAGGACTCAGCAGTTTATTGTAATGCTAGAAAATCTGCATCACCACAGTCACCAAGGAAAGGAAGAAATTATGTGCTTCAGCAAATCACTCTGAGTGGGAAATCAACCCCAAAACCACAGAAATGATATGTTCCCGTAAAAGGTTTGAGAGCCCCCAAGAATTTCCAACTGGGCAGAAAAGAGATTTTCCCTATACAAAGGTAGTCCATAAAGACTAGAAGCTGTTTTTTCAAATGCTCAAATAGCAACAAAAAGTAATAAAGCCTATAAAGAAAAAGAGGGAAATATAGGCCAATCAAAGGAACAAGCTAAACATTCAAAAACTGATCATAGAGAAAATAAAGATATATGAATTTGAATTACCCTACAAATCATTGAAAATATTTATTTTAATGAATCTCAAAATACTACAAGAGAACACAGAAAACTAAATAATGTATTAGGAAAATGCATGAACAAAATGAGAATAGTAACACAGAGACAGAAATTATAAAGAAAAAATGAATTTTAGAGCTGAAGAATACATTAACTGAATTGAAACAGTAGAAGGATTCAATAGTAGGCTTGATTAAGCAGAGTAAAGAATCAATAAACTCTATGGGACAGCATCAAGCTGACCAATGTAGACATTATGTGAGTTACAGAAAGAGGAAAGAAAAAGTTATCTTGTTTGAGGACATGATGATCAAAAGGTCCCATATTTTAAGAAAGAAATATAAAAACAAAGAAGTGAATGAACTAGAAGAAGTTAAAGAAAATATAGGATAATCCAAACAGTCCTATTCTAAGACTCATACATAATAAAACACTTCAGACCTAAAGCAAAGAATCTTCAGAACAGCAAGAACAAGTTCACTATTACATACAAAGGAGCTCCCACAATATTATTAGTGAATTATGCAATATAAACATTACAGGTCACAAGGTAGTGGCATGATATATTTAAAACAATGAAAGAAAAAAATATCAGCTGAGAATACAGAATTTCAGGCAAAACTATCCTTCAAAAATGAAAGAGAAATTTTTGAAGTTTCCCAGGTAAATGAAAACTGAAGGAGTTCATCACTACTAATCTGCTGTACTAAAAATGCTAAAGGGAGTCCTTCAAACTGATTAGAAAGCAATAAAAAAGCATATGAAAATATAAAGCTCTCTGGTAAGGCTAAATATATAAACAAATATAGAATATTGTAATAATATCATGATGGTTGTATAAATCACTTTTCATGCTCATATATAGTTTAAAAGGTAAAAGCATAAAATAAATATAACTATAAAATTATGGTGATGGATGCAAACATAAAAAGATGTAATTTCCTACAACAATAATAAAGTGAGAAAGGGAAATGTGAATGAGTAGAG
>VMDO01024294.1:0-30024 GCA_007922755.1 Pedetes capensis
TGAGTACATGTTCTGGCATGAACAATTTAAACAAAATAAAAAGAGAATGGGGGCTCGAGGTAGGAAGCCAATTATTAATTGATGAAGAAAATATCACCATCAAATTAAGTTATTAAGGTCTGGCAAAGCTTCAATGTATATAAACCTTTGATTTTGGATAATCAGAATTAGTCTGAGTCTAACCTTATAATGACTCTGATAGAATTGAGCTTCTTGTCCAAAGTGAGGGCAGTCTTAGACCAGAAAGTGAGGTGAACTGGCAGAACTGGTTCTGGGAGTTCATAGAAGCCTAGGTGTTGGTCAAGGAGGCCCCTGCTGGAATATGGAACTTCTATAAACTGAAGATTCTGGCCCCCTCCTATCTACTTGAGGAGTCACAAAGTAGTAAAAGCTAAAAGTAAAAAACAAAACAAAGCTGAACAAACAAGCCCAAAGATGCCCAAACCCACCTTTCCCACCTTGTGATTATGAAGCCCTCTCTGCTCTGGGAACTTACAAACGTTCCCTGGGACTCTTTCCTTTCTGTTTTCTTTCTGCTGCTGAGCATCAGCACTCTGAGGAAGCCATTAGCTCCCTGGGGACAGGGCATTCCAGAGACAGGGATGAGCTGGAGCACACTGCCTGGGCTGCAAGGTAAAGAAGTACTTTCCCAGGCAGTGCTCCTGCTCCTGCTCTTGGTCTCTGCAGGATGTCTATCTTGGGTCTGTGTGACTCATGGAGACCTGGCATTTCCCCAGGCCAAGATGTCAGCTGGTGCCATGTGGTTGATAAAATGCCAGCGGAATCCTGTGTTCCTGCTGCTAGAGTTTAACCTATAGTTACCCTTAGGAAAGGCAGGGCAGGTCACTGGGTTATGTGGTTTCTACTTCCTTTTTATTCTTAAAAGTGCAGGATATGGATAATCCTGCACTAATGGATGGGCCATGCACACAGTTTCCAGGAGACTAGATGATAGTCAAAAATTCCCAAAGTGCAATCAGATTCACTTCACTTTTATTAGGAAGAAACACAATCTCAGATCAGTAGAACTAGCTTCAAAGTTTCTATCAATAGAAATTATTCCACTTAAAAAAGAGGAAAATCCTACCAAGACAAGGAGAAATTAGCCTGAATATATTTTCATAGCAATACGTATGCATTCTCAAATTTTGTGTGACTAATTATACACCAATGAGAGAAGGACGTGGCAGCCCACTTCCAAAACAATCAGGCATCAAAAACTTTATGAGGGTTACTGTGAGTCAGACCCAACTCAATGGCACCTAACAACAACAATAATTATATACCATTTCTCCAATGAATGCATTTATTCTCTTAAGGTAACAGTTTAGACTAATGATGGCATTGAGGACACATGGACATGTCATGTTTGTGGTTAACACTGCTACTATAAAAGTCTGCAGAACATGAGAACATCTTTGCTGAGGATCTCAACATGACTAATAAAAAGCTTTACTCACATCTCATAACTGCCCTTTGAGGTAGGTCAGTAGTATTGCCCCATTTTAACAGGAGGAAAAGTGAGGCACATTAGTTAAAGTGACTTTCCCAGTGCAATGGCTTCAGTGTGTCCTCAAAAGTTCATGTAGTAGAAATTTAAATCACAATGCAATAGTTTGAGATGTGATTACCACTGGAGGTTTCTGAATGGATTAAAAATCTTATCTCTGAGTGGGTTTGTTATAGAAGTTAGGGTCACATAGCAAGTCAGTGGTAAGAAAGACCCTGGCTTCAGCCACTAGCATAGTATAGTCACTTTGCTTTGTTTACATTTGAGCTAAACTTACAGAAAATACACTCCCAAATTAGCAAACCAAAGAGAAAACTTTCCATTATGAGTGCCAACACCATTATCTCATGCAAATAATATTAAGTCAAATACATTCAAATTACTTCCACCTTCCATCAAATTTGAGCACTTAATAAAATCTCCCTAAGAAAAATTTTCAAAATGAAGCCCAGAAGAATCCTGCAGTACTGGGAATGTGACTCAGTGGTAGAGTGCTTGGCTAGCATGGATAAGGCCCAAGGTTCAATCCCCAGCACTGCCAAACACAATCAAACAAACAAATATGGATCAAGGGAATCCTGTAAATGACTGTATTGTTAATCCTCTAGCCAGTCTCCTATTAATCCTTGTGACATCTGCAGGTTTTCAGGGGTTAAGGGAATCCAGAGAGGGGATGACAGCAGTCTTACATGCCACATGGATTAGGAAAGAGGTAAGGCACCCAAGTAAGTTGTCAGCATGCCCCCAATGTAAGAACTGTTAGATATTCACCTCTGATAAGATCAGAGTTTCTCATTAATGTGTTGCTTGATCTGAATTTTAGAATCATGAAAACGGTGTTCCTACTGGGCCAGCATGCTGCTTCTTACATACCCACATACCCCAGGGGGACCTCAGCCAGGGATCTCCATCTAGTCTACTATAGGGACATGGCGTGAATCAGAACCATGGGACAAGATTAGAAGAGAAAGCTAATTTTATTGTTCATAAATTATAAAGCAGGCATCTGATGACTTGTAGAACTGAAACTACCCACACAACATTTCTAGGAGGTATAGACACACAAGAGAGCAGATCTACAGTGATCTCCCAAAAGATTCTTTTTCACCTCAATGAACAGCTCAAAGTTTGTGTTCAATTAACTCAGGGAGAAAAACCTTGCTCCCTCCCACCATCGGGACACATCAGTGGTCAGAGCACTTGGTATTGTACGTGGTCAACGCTAATAGAGTCCAGCCAGGTTCTACACTGACAACCAAGCTACAGGGACAGAAGAGGTGCATGATGTTCAAAATGCTGATGCTATGCTTTCTTCTAGAGATTTCTATACCATTGTCTCCCTAGGCTGTGTAGTGGGGTCTGACTGCTGAGCAGACATATTCTATGTACATGGCATCTCAGATCCCACTTTTCAGCCAAAATATTGTACTACATCCTGACTCCAGAAATCAGGACATTTAGTTGAAATGAGGCATTTGAGAACTTGCCCTTACTTCCATGCCTCCCAGAGAGAACTACTGGCCTATTGCTCCCATAAGCATTGTATGATCAGCGAGGAGCATTGATTGCCTAGATCCGTTTTGCAGAGCATGCAGGGGCCCCTGGGCGCGCTCTGTTCTGACACAAACAGAGGAGACTAACAACAAACTCTCTTTTGCTCAGTGGCTCATCATGAGAATTTGGCTTGGCTATGTCTCATGAGCCAGAGAGCCTCTTAGAGCCAGGGATATTGCTAAAGGGTTTGCAAAACTTTTCTAAATTCATCAGTGTGGCAGAAGCACATGGAGGTGGAGGTAAAGAGGATCTGGAGGCCAGCTCTACTTGCTAAGGAGACAGAGCAGGAGAGTGCCCATAAGCGTTGTGTCTATAGGAGAGGGAGTTGCCTGGACAGTAAGTAATCACTGCCCCAAATATACACAGGAGGCTGCCTGTCCAGAGAAAGAAGAAAATGTCAGAAAACAGAACAGTTAGGAGAAAAGGAAAAGATGAAGCAGAGCCAAGAAGCAAGATCAGGGTGCTTAAGAGATCCCCACCCCACCCCCAGGCAGTCCTCACTGGCTGGATGGTCAGAGAGTAAGGAATGAGTGAGAGGGTACAACACTGTAGGGAGAAGCCCAGTTTTTACTCAAACTAAGGTTGTTGTTGTTAGGTGCCGTCGAGTCGGTATCCAACTCATAGCGACCCTCATAGGGTTTTTAATGGCTGAGTGCTTTGGGATTACCTTGGGAGTGGATTGCCAGGCCCTTCTCCCATTTTTGCAGTGCTGGGAATTGAACTCGGGGCCTCGGAGACTGCAGTGCAGTGCTCTACCCACTGAGCTAAATCCCAGCCCTCAAACTAAGGAGAACCCTGAAATAATGAACAGAGCTAAGATTGAACTTGTTTCATTAGAGGACCTAACAGCTTAGTACCTTCTGAATCCCTTGGCAATGTGTTCTCAGAGCCCTTCATTTGGAAATTTACCTCTTAGGAGCTGCCTACAGACACTGCCCCTCAACCTTTCCATGTCCTGCTCTTCAGTGTGGGGAATAAGCAACCTAACTGGTTCCTCTTCTCCTTCAGGTTTCCTTAGCATTTCTTTGTCAGAGGTGTGTTAGCTTATGCATCACTGTGGCAATCTACCTAACAGAAACAATTTGTGAGAACAAAGATTTTTTGGCACTCACTGTTCAGAGGATTTCAGTTCATAGAGGCAAGGGCAGCCATGGTGGCAGGGCAGGTGGCAGAACTTGTGGTAGAGGACCTTACATCATGTTGATCTGGAAACAGAAAGAGCTTACTGGAACTGGGTCCAGGTAAAACCTCCCAAGGCCCACCTCCCACTGACCCACCTCCACAAGCTATGTCCCACAACCTCAAGTTCCATAGCCTCCCAGGACAGCATCACCACTTGGTGACTAAGCATTCAAACACATGACCTTTGGGTAACATTTTAGATTCAAACCATAACAAGATGGAAATATTCAAAGTGAAATATTCTCATGTTCTAAACAAAGATTAGAGGTCTACAGATTTTTATATTTGACCCAACTCCACTTGCTAAGATCCTTCCATTTGTGGATCTTTAGAAATGCCATAGACATCCTATTTCTATGAGGGGAGTGACTAATACCCTCAAGATGGCACAGCAGAAAGATAAAAGAAGTTATGTGAGCAACTCAGAATCTTCAAACCTCTGTGAGATACCATGTTCACCAACAGACACACACAAGTTGAAGACTTCTTGTTCTATGAAGAAATCTCCTTGTAATTAACAAAACATAAAACCATACATACCACTAAGTGCTTCCACTTCAGCTGCAGTAATTGGTTTGCTGTTGTGTCCTACTCTGGTCAAGCTCCACCACTCATAGTTAGGAGAGAAAGGAAGCATATGGGTGTGGGGGGGAATTGATGTGTTTGCTAGGTAGGCAGTTAGGTGTGATCATCCCAAGAGCTTCTTCTTCTCTCTTCTCCCATTCTTATCCCATCTTTACTTGTGAACCACACCCTGTATGCTAACTCTTCTCTCCTTAGGATCTACCTGCTTTATAAGCCAGATAAAGATATTTTTCCATTCCTGGGTTGAAGGCAATTAGCAGAGAACATCCAGGAAAATATTGTTATATCTCTAGTTTGAGCCACCTACCTTGAAGCTCAGGACGGATCAAAGAAAGCTCACTATAGCTCCATTTAGAATTCAGGACATATACATTTCAGTCTAGATTATTCCATACTCATGAAAATCTCAGGTTTGTATGGCATAGGTGATTTATTTCAAAGATGAGTCAAAGTAAAACTATGCCAAATGTTAAAAAGTGCCTGAAATGATGGAGAAGATATAAGACAATAAAAAAGAGACAGAGGGAAAAAAGCTTTTATTAGGATAAAATAGTAAATGTCATTTGGCATGAGAATATATGGGAAAAATGAGAAAAAAATGAGTGTTATGTACTGTCCTGCACAAATCTGTGAGCAGTATAGTTGCTGAGTGAGCAACAGCAGAGTGAAAGAAGGCTTTTCTTTTTTCCCACAGAGTACAATAGTGATTTTGATTCCATACAGTTTTTGTTGAGACAAGAATAGATAAAAATGAATTTAGAACAGAATGGTGTGGAGATTCTTTTCCCACTGTATTCTGCTCAGACTATTTCCCTCAAAAATAAGTTCACAACCATGGTGTTCAGAAAAGAAACCTCAAGAACAGAGCAATGGAGAACAAAAGGCAGGGATAAAGAGAGAAACTTGCTCCCAGGAATTGATGGACAAAAAAAAAAAAAAAAAATACAGTTGGAATTCATCAGTGTCCAATTAGTCAGCTTCTCCTTCATCCTCCTTCCTCCTCTTCATCATTTCATCTTCTTCATCTTCATCCTCATCTCTTTCTTCATCAATATCTTCCAATTCTTTTTCATCATTACTATCATCTTGTCCTACCTCTCCTTCATTACCCATATTAGGAACCAAGTAGAACTACAATGGATTTGGACAAATGTCATCTTTGATGACCTCTCCTGACTCATCTGCACCTGCATCAGAATGGGCAATAAACTATGTAAAGAAGCTTTCTGGTTCTTTTTTTTTTTTTTTCTTTCTTTTTTTTTGTGGTACTGGGGGTTGAACCCAAGGCCTCGCGCCTGCATGCTCTGCAAGTGCTGGACCACTGAGCTGCACCTCAGCCCATTTTTTTTTTACTTTTTGAGACAGGGTCTTGCTAAATTACGCAGACTGCCTCTGGTCTCGAACCTGCGATCCTCCCGCCTCCGCCTGCAGAGCCGCTGGGATTACAGGTGTGCGCCACCACGCCCGGCCCGCTCTCTGGTTCTTCATGCTGCTTCTTCCTGCTGCTTCTTCCTGCTAGCTTTATTCTGCATTTGAATTCAGAGTTTTATCAGTTTCTTTCCAGATTTCCATATGATTTCAGTGGACTTTGAAGATGGATCACCACTCTCATACAAATGAAATTCTTGGGACAGAACATTATCTTTGAAGTAAATCTTTTCTTCAAAATAAAAATCTATTCTGTAATCTGATTTTGTATCTTGGAATTCTATCATTTCAGCTCTGGCCATATAATACAATGCCTTCTTGTCTTTTTCTCCAGGCAGTTGCAAACACTTGTGGATGGTTGATGAATGTTATTACCAAAAAGTTTTGGATTTTGGTAATTAACTCCGACCTCTTCTGAAAAAAATGATTGGTGGAAATTTTTTTCCTTACTGGAGGGTTGAACCCAGGACCTCACATGTTTTACAAGTGCTCTACCACTTAGTTGCACTCAAGGCCAGTTTTTTCTTTTTATTTCGAGACAGGGTCTCACTAAGTTTTGCAGGCTGTCTCTGACCTTGAACTCATGATCCTTCTGCCTTTGCCTCTCTAGTCACTGGGATTATAGGTATGTGCTGCTGCACCCAGCAAATTTATTATATTTCTGTTCTACTTTCAAAATCTCCTTGCCAGCTTATTCATGAAGTCTGTTTATTTCCTTTATGTGCTTCATCAATATGTTCAATTGTTTCTTGTTGCTCCTCTCCCTTTAGCAAGCCTAGAGAGGCTGATGTATCTGCCAGCTTCAGGGCAGGAACCTGTCTAGGTTTCTTCCATCAAGGAAGGTATAAAGATTGGCATTTGGGGGCCATGCCATGAAGAAAGTCCAAGAACTAGACCCCAGAGTCTCCTAGATCAGCAAGATGAAGCTCAGAGAACTCCTCTTTCCATCTATTTTACTGAAAATGATCAAGCCAGAATATTTTTTCATTTTGCAACTATACTATTCCTTCCAATTCTCTACTTTTCCTTATATGAACTGGCATCCAATACGAACAACATCTCTATGCTCTTTACTGTTTCATATTTCCTCCTTTTCACACCTGGCTGTCCTCCCTCAGATAAGCATACCTTGCCCTTATACTATGAGATCTATATTTTTAATATTACTTATTTCATCGCAAGAATATTTTCTTATTCCTATCTGTGAATGTCCCAAGAAGGAAGGAGAGGTATGGTGAAGTGTGCCTATAAACCCAGCTTCTCAGGAAACTGAGGTAGAAGGGTCACTTGAGTCCAAGAGTCAGAGAAGAGCTTGAAAAACATAGTGAGACTCTGTTCCAAATAGGGCAACCACAAAACAACAAAAAAGGAGCTGGGTGTCAGGGGGAACTATGTAAACCTGGAAGAGGGCTGAGGGGAAAAGTAATGAGCTTAAATGTAAAGGAAAGTTATAGAATAAAAGTTCCCAAGAGGAAAGCAATGAACTCTATTTCTTTTTCCGTGTGTGTGTGTGTATGTGTGTGTGTGTGTGTGGGGGGGGTATGCAGGGCACTCCACCACTGAGCTGCACTCCCAGCTCCCATGGAATTATTTTTTTATTTTGAGGCAGGGTCTTGCTAAGGCGCACAGCCTGCCTCTGATATCAAACTTGTGATCTTACCTCATCCTTCCACGTCTTTGGGTTTATAGGCATGTACAACAGTGCCTGGTTAAACTCTGTTTTTGACAAGTTATGTGAATAGACACAAAGAGATTAAGGTCCTGTTTAAAAGTCAAGGTTTAACCATAGGCAAAAAATGATAAAACATTTTAAGATAGTAGTAAAGTAGTACATAGAAATAAAATTCATAATGTCCAGTGTCCACCAGATATACCTCTTTTTCCTAGAAAAAGAATCAGGTTGTATCTAGAAATGTCTGATTTGGCTGATTGGAAAGCATGGGCTGGGGCTGTAGGCAGTGAGTAGGGGGAGAAGTAGGACTTTGGGTACCTACCAGGCTAGCTGGGGATGTCATTTGATTTTTAAATGAGGGGGCCTAGACAATTCAATGAAGAAAGAATAGTGTTTTCAATAAATGTTACTGGGACAAGTGAATATCTACTTGCAAAGGAGCATTGGCCCACTTCCTCATACCATCTACAAATATTAACTCAAAATGGATCGGCTCAACCTTTAAAACTCTTAGTGGAAATAAAGGAGCAAATCTTCATCACTTGTTGTTGTTGTTTCTGTTGTTAGGTGCCACTGAGTCATGTCTGACTTATAGTAACCCTCATAGGGTTTTCAATGGCTAATTGTTTCAGGATTGTCTTGGGAGTGGATTGTCAGGTCCTTCTTCATCACTTAGGACTAGAAAATGGTTTTATAGATATGACAGAAAAATGCAACAAAAATTTTTAATAACCTGGAATTCATCAAAATTAAGAATTTCAAAAGATACTATTAAGCCAGGTGTGGTGGCGCATGCCTTTAATCTCAGCAATTCGGGAGGCAGAGACAGGAGGATCACAAGTTTGAGACCAGAGGAGACCCTGTCTCAAAATACAAAGTAAAAAATGGGCAGGGCTATGGCTCAGTGGTTGAGCACTTGCAAAGGTGAGGCCCTAGTTTCAACTCACCCATGTGAGACCCCAGGTTCAACTTTCCAGTACCAGAAAAAAACAAAAATAAAAATGATACTATCAAGTAATTGAAAAGAAACCCACAGAATAGGAGAAAACATTTCCAAGTCATTTTTTCATAAGGGACTAGTATTCAGAACATAAAAGAAACCATTACATCTTAACAATAAAAAGACAACCCTATTATATAATACAAAAGTATTTGAGTACACATTTCTGCAAAGCAGATACACAAATGGCCAATAAGCACATGGAAACATGCTCAACATTAGTAGCCACCAAGGAAATATAAATGAGAAGCATGATGAGATACCAGTCCATACCCACTAGGATAGCTATAATGGAAACAAAACAAAACAAAGCAAACCTAGCACATAAAAAGTGTTGCTGATGATGTAAAAAAATTGGAACCCTCATACAGGATGATGGGAATCTTAGATGGTACAGTTGCTTTAGAAAACATTGCCCACTCCTCAAATGGCAAAAATCATAGAGGTATAATATGATCCAGAATTTTACTCGTAGGTACAGACTCAAAAGATATGAAAACATATGCCCACACAAAAACTTATACATGAAAGTTCATACTTGTATTATGTAATATCCCAAAGCAGAAACAACACAAATGCCCATCAACAAGGTAGTACATTTGTACAGTGGAATAATATTCACAGCCATAAAAACGATTTAAGTACTGATACATGATATAACCACCAACACCATGGTATAAGAGGGCTGGATCTTGAAAATATGACTCTGAAACAAGTTGTTGTTGTTGTTAGGTGTCATTGAGTCAGGTCCGATTCATAGAGACCCCATATACAACAGAATGAAAAACTCTCTGATATTGTGCCATGCCAAACACTATGTCAGTGCTGCTCTGCTATTCATTGAGTTCTCAATGGCTGATTATTTCAGGAGTGGATTGCCATGTCCTTCTCCCATTTTTGCAGTGCTGGCTGTAGAACTTATGGCCTCAGAGAGCACAGAGGAGCACTCAACCAACTGAGCCAAACACAAAAGACCATATATTGTGTGATTCCATTTATATGCAATGTCTAGTATAGGCAAATCTAGAGACAGAAAGGAGATTGGAAATTGCCAAAAGATGAAAGAGAGAAGAACGGTATGTGACTGCTAAAGCATACTTATATCACTGAGCTTTTCACTGCTGTGATAAACTACCTGACATAAATTACTGAGGGAGAAAGGATTTATTTTGGTGCATGGTTTCAGAGGTTTCAGTACATGGTCACTTCAATCCATTGTCATGGGCTTGTGAGGATGGGGAGCATCATGGTGGAGAGGCCAAGTAATGGTGGAGAGCTGCTCACCTCGTGGTAGATGAGAAGCAGAGAGTGAGAAGGAGGGGCAGGAAACAAGGCATGCCCTTCAGAGGTACATCCACCATTATCTACTTCCTTCAACTGCAACCAACCTCCTAATTCCTCATGTAGGTATGAATTTATCAGTGGATTAATCCATTGATGAAAATAGCATTCTTGTGATCTAATAAGTTCTCGATAGTGCCACTACCTGGGGAACATGCTTTCAATACACGAGCCTTTTGGGGGACACTTCATATCCAAACCATAACATTCTACCTATGGCTCCCAAAGACTCGTGTCCATCTAGTAATGCAAACTGCATTTAGTCCATTTTCAAGTGAGGCAGAAAAGAGAAACCAGGAAAATTAAGGGGAAATGGGAAGGGAAAGAAGCCCCTTACTCCCTGGGATCTGGCTTATAATTCTCACTGGCTAACAGCCAAGAACCTCAACACAACTGACAAAATAGTTATAAATATTGCCTCTATATAGACTATATTAATTTTTTCTGAGAGGTGCTTCAAACAAAAATGTTAGAAGAGCAAATAGATCATGTTTAAGTCTAAAACATATGTGACCTTTGTTTAAACTTTATCCATACTCCTCTCTCATCTGTAAACCTAAACAATGAACCTCATAAGCGATTTTACAGTTTCATTTACAAAAGGAAATTCTTTATGATGAGATAAATAAGTAAATCAGCTCATGTTTTATATTAGTGACTTTCACATTGCTGTGACAGACTGGCTGATAGAAACAACTTAAGGGAGGAAAGATTTATTTTGGCTTACAGTTTTAGAGCGCTCAGTCCATAGTTCTTTGGCCCCATGCACTTGAGCAGAACATCATGGTGGTAGGAGTATATGATAGAGGAAAGCTGTTTACATCATGTTGATCAGGAAGCAAAGAGAGCCTTACAGAAGCCACAGGCTAGGTATATAAACACCAAAGCCCTGCCCTCAGTGACTTACTTCCTCCAGTGAGGTCCTATCCCCCCAAAGTTTCCACAACCTCCTAGAATAGCACCACCAGATGGAGATCAAGTACTCAAAAACACAAGTCTCTGAGGGACATTTCACAACCAAACCCTAACTTGTTTTTACTTAATTTTTAAACTTTGCTTAATTTTAAAGTGTTGCTTAACCTTTGAACCTGGTTATACATTACAACCTTTGAGCAATGAAACTCTAAAAGCCAGAAAAATCACATATATAGCTATTGACACATCAATTACATGCATCTCTCTCTCTTAATGCCCACAGTTTAATCTAAAATGTGTATTATTTTTTCTTTTTAATTTTTTACAATATTGAGGTGTTGAACATAGGACCTTGCACATGCTAGGCAAGTGCTCTACCACTAAACTGCATTCCCAACTCCCCATTTGATTTTTCTTATTATTATTTTTTATTTTGAACAGGTGCTTGCTAAATTGCACAGTCTGCCTCTGGCCTTGAACTCATGATCCTTCTGCCTCAGTCTCTCAAGATGATGGGATTACAGGTGTGCACCATGACATCAGGCTTTTCTCTTTCTAGATAAATCCCAGCTCTGTTTCATACTGGCTTATCCTGTAATTCCTTTCTGTGGTGTAAATTAGGATCTTGCTTGACATGAATGGAGTTCCCTAAGGGGTGGGGAACTCCTCAGGCTAGAACCAGCAGCATTGGGCTGCATCCCTCATTGCCATGGACATGAAAATCCCTAAGTCTCAACAATTCCAGCATTGTTCAAAAGTCCAAGTTCACATTTCCTCTGAGACACAAGGCAAATTCTTAACTGTGCACCCCTGTAAAAATTTAAAAACCAATGTAAATACTTCCAACATATACTACTACAAGATAACATTCCTATTCTAAAAGGGAGGACTAGAAGGATAGCAAAGAAGGATCAGATGAAAGCAAGACTAAAACCCACCATGGTAAATATTAAATCCTGTAGCTCCATGGCCAGCATCCAGGGCATGTGGTAGCATAATGTGAGATCCAAAGGTCTTGGCAGCCCACCCCTATTGCCTTGTTGTTTGCAGCCCCCATGACCTTTTTCCTAGGCCGACTCTGCTTACTATCTGGGACTTTTATTGAAAAAACTTCCATGTTCCTGGCACTTCCAACTTCCTGGGGTCTCCACTAAAGCTTCAGATTCACTCTCAGAGCTTTACACATCACCCTCTTGGGGATGCCTGCAGGGAATCCAACCCTGCCACATATCACCTCACCTCCCATGCCTCCCTTTGATATGTGGGTGGAAGCCTCCATCACCCTGTGGTTTTTGCTTTCTGCATGCTAGAAAAATCAGACTCATGCAGACAACCCTACCATCTGCTGTCATCTTGAGTAGTAGCCAGGACCCATTGGACTAGGGCTGCAGCAGCCTCTAAGTGTCTGGATGGCCACACAGGGTGAAACACTTCCCTAGAAGGCCGTCTGAGACTAGGATGCACTGGAGTTCTCTTCTCAAAGGTCCATCAGACTCATAGCGACCCTATGTACAGCAGATGAAACACTACCCAGCACTAAGCCATGCCTAGCACTATTGTCAGTTCTTCTCTGCTATTCATAGGGTTTTCGATGGCTGATTGTTTCAGGAATGGGTTGTAGGGTCCTTCTCCCAAACCTACAGCACCTGGTATTCCCAGGCAGTCTCCTAACTAACCAGGCCCGACCCTGCTTAGCTTCTGAGATCTGATGAGATCAGACAACAGGGTGGTATAGCTGTAAATGCAAAATACTTAGCTTCTTTTTAATGGTGCTAATCTCTTCAACGGGTTGGGGTTTAGCTCAGTTATTAGAGTGCCATTCTGTACTCTGTGAGGCCCTGGGTTCAATCCCCAGCACTGCAAAAATGTACGAGGGACATGCCAATCCACTCCCGAAGCAATCCCAAAACAAGCAGCTGTTCAAAACCCAATGAATGGCAGAGAAGCACTGACATAGTGCTGGGCATGGCACAATGTCGGGGAGTGTTTCATTCCGTTGTACATAGGGTCACTGTGAGTCAGACCTGATTCAATGGCACCTAACAACAAACAATACAAACACAACACACACACACACACACACACACACACACACACACACACATCACTATAAAGGAGGATTTATTAGGTTGGCTTACATGATTAGAGTCTCTATTTTCCCACAATGGTCATCCACATGCTGGACATCCAAAGAAACCAGTTCCAACACAGTCCAAAAATTCAGAAGACTCAAAAAAAAAAAAAAAAAAGAGACCAATGATGATACATTCCCACTCCAAGGCTGAAGACCTGGGAGCTCCCTGGGGAGTCACTTCTGTGAGTCCATGTTAGAAGGCTGAAGAAGCTGGAGTGTGATGTCTACAGACAACGGCAGCAGCAACAGATGCATGTGCTCAGGAAGAATTGAGCTTTCATGTGCTCACAGGATCCCTCTGTCTATGTCTATCCCTTTGTTCTATCTGAGACTCCAGCCTATTGGATGGTGCCACCCACATTCAGGGCAGTTCTTCCCCCTCAGTGCTGTCCCACACACCAATCGTCTCTAAAAACACCCTCACAAATACATCCAGAAGTGTAGTAATCTCTTAGACATCTCTCAGTCCAATCTAGTTGATAATCAAAATTAACCATCACAGCACTGTTTTATGGGGAGTGATGAAAATGTTCAATTGTCAGATTGTGGAGATGGTTGCACAACTCTGTGAATACACACAAAATGTCTAATCATACATTTTAAAAGGGTAGTCTTATGGCCTAGGAATTAGTTCATAATAAAAAATATTGTATAAGGAAAAAGTATATTGTATTTTATTGTTTTTTACTTTAAGTTTTACTAGAGATGTAAACTCAAATAGAAGCACTGGTAGAATTTAACTCTTTGCTTAAATGAAGCACTCTATATTCTCTTCATTCTACTCTGGTGTGTTCTCTAGTCTAAAAGTTAAAGGAGATGCAGACTAGTCACATGACAAAAGGCACTTGCTGCAACCTAGAGTCTAACATGACAATCTTGTTATAGCAAATTACAGTCGCTGGAAAAAGTGAAATACCATCTTCTATATTAGTGAAAAGGGGGCAGGCAACAGCATAAATACAAATCCAACTCCCTTTTAAATGGGAAATTCAAGTTCTCAATCCACTAGACTAGAGGATGCAATGATAATACTCTGGTCAGGCACTACACTACATGCTACAGGGGGCATCATCTCACAGTATCACAAAGAGGTGCTGACACTGCTTAAATTTGACTCATGAGGTAGCTGAGTTTTCCTGGCAAGATGCAAAGAACTGTGGCTATCCTGGTTGTGGAGAAAAGGGAGACTTGCTCCAATCTCTCTTACACCCAAGTACCTGCCAGTGATATCCTGTTATACTCAAGAGACAAAGCCTGGTGGTTTGGCCTTCCTCCCTAGCTGGCAATGGGAGGGAGCTGAATTCATTCCAGTCAATCTGTACAAGCTTCTTCACTCTAGAATTACCCAACTCGTTATACCTTCTCCTTCATCAAAACATTCAGCTACATCTGATTTTTAAGCCCTTCTGTCAAAACACAAAAATACTTGATATTTTCTCTCTCCTTTCCTACCATGGTCCACCCTTCTATAAAGTTCTGAGCCCTTGCAGGTCATTTTCCTCTTTTAGAAATGTCTCCCTGCACCTAAGCAGTCAGTACTCAATGAAATGATAGATCTTATGTGATTTAAGTTCTGTCTATGCTACAAACTGTGGGAAAAGTCACGTGAAGTGAAAGTACTATTCTGTGACCCATAGTTAACTTTCTATGGCACAGGCAAAGAACTGATTCTTTTATGCTAGCTTTGGAGCTAAGGTGTCAGGCACTAACCACCAGGTGCAAGGAGCTAGCCTCTATCCTCCAGTTGCTGGAGGTAGAAAGAACACTCTCCCTTGGATACTCAGGTCTGCTCTTCACCCATGGTACTTCCCATACAGCTACACTCAGGCCTCAAAGCGCTCACAAAGAAGCAGTGGGCTGGTGATGTAGCTAACTGGTAGAGCTGCTACCTAGCATGATCAAAGCTTTGGGTCAATACCCATCATCACAACAAAACAAGAATAAAAACTACAGAAAACAAAGGGGGCAATGTGTGCTGTGTTGACAGTGATTTAGGTCCAGGCAAGGACCTTCTCATACGGACCAAGGGGGCCATGTTGGCCATTTTCGATAGGGCACAGTGTGTATGTAGCCAAGGCCTATAGTAAAACAGTTTGTGAACAAAGGAAATGAGGGAAATGAGAAACATGATTGTGAAATTCAGCAGAGGGCTTAGGATGGCTCAAGGCTCTGTTCTTATTTCTTGCTTAGAGAATTATGGAGGACAGAAAGATTCTCCTTTTAATTTGTTGACTTCAGATATATCTATGCCTATATATCTACCGGGAGATGGACGTGGCAATCCACACCAGAAGCACTCCCCAATCAGCCATTGAAAGCCCTATGAAGGTTACTATGAATTGGACCTGACTTAATGGCACCTAACAACAAACATATATCTATATTCATTTAAACTGAAGTGGAATTCCACAGATAACAGCAGCCATATTAAATTGAATGATTCTGTGGCATTCACAATATTGTGCAACCACTGCCTCTAGTTCCAAACATTATCTAGTCCAAAACATTATCATCACCCAGAAACAAACCCCATACCATCTCCACAAGCTCCTCATGTTCTCATCAACCACAGCACCACCCTGATCCTTACACATTGCAATAGTCAGTGTGCTTTCCCTAGCATTTACCTATTTATGTTTCACAGAAATGGAATCCTACAACATGTTACATTCAGTATCTGGCTTCCTTCTCTCAGCATGATGTGGTATAAGTCAGCATATAATTATTTTTTGCTTATTAATATTCCACTGCATGTGTATACCACAGGTGGTTTATCATTTCATCTATTGACGAACATTTGTATTTCTTCCACGTTTTGGCAAGTGTGAAGAGTTCTGCTGTGAACATTTACGTCAAAATTAGGATACCTGCTTTTGTTCATATAGGTACATAACTAGGAATGGAGTTGCTTGGTCATTGGGAAATTCTATGTTTAACTTTTTGCAGTCACCAAACTCTTCCATAGTGGCTGAAACATTTTCCATTCCCCTCAGCAGTATCTGAGCTTTACCCCTGATTCTTCACACGTACACACCTGCCCCTTTCCTCCTCCTTCCTTACAGGAAAGCCAGGCCCCACTCATCCCCTTGCCCCTGGGGTACAGGGTGGGAAAAGCTGTGCCTCTAGCAGAGGACTCTCTTATCAGCCAAAGCTTCCAGCCTGGCCTTTGCCATGAACAGGACAGAGTGAGCAAGCGCGGGGAGGACAGGCTGCCCCCTCCCATCGCAGCCACTGACGTGACCCCATAAACGCTGGTGCTAGCGACTCCAGCACCTCAGCCTTCATACGGAGTCCCCATTAGACTCCTACCCAGAGAGGCGGAGGGCAGAAGGAAGAGGTTCCTCGCGGAGGCCTCAAGCCTGTCCACCGGTGGGGGGCGCTGAGCTCAGCTAGGGAGCTCAAGGCCCCAACACTTCGGCTTTCCCGCTCCCCGCCCCTCTGCCAGGTCCCGCCTGGGCTGGGCTGGGGCAGCGATGCGAAGGGAAGGAGAGGTCGCTCCGCCCCTCGCCCCGGGGTTACTGCCGGTCAGACACCTGGCCTGGGGGGTGGGGGAGCGGGGGTTACTTACGGCCATTTGGCCTACAGCGCCTGACCACGAGCAGCCAATCAGCAGCTGCCCGGTTCCTTGGGCGGCACCCGCTCCAATCAGGAGGCGCGAGTGCGGCCGCCTTTTTCTTTCCCTGGGCCTGACTCAGGGCTCCAGATCTCACCACTTAGTCCATCCATTCTTGGAAAGGACTAGTGAGGTCACACCTTTCAAGTGGGAGCGATGTGTGCTCTGGAATGGAGACCTTCCCTAGGAATGCAGGGCGTTCCTCCCAGCACAGCTCTTCTCTGTGGGGAGGAAACGCAAAGAGCTCTTTCCTCCTGCACCCCCAGCCCTTCTCCCTGGGGATGACTACCTGTGTGGGCTCCAGTTTCCCAACTGCCTTGAAGGTGCAGGAGACCTGGTTATGCTCGTTTTTATTCTCATCTGCTATAGTGTAAACACCTGTCACATAGAAGGCAGAGGGCCAAGAGTCAGTAAAACAGACAAAAATAGGGTCGTGGCGGGACAACATCCTGGAAAGCACAGCAATGTTCAGGAACGTTCTAGGCTGAGGTCACCCGGCATGAAGGGGTGTGGATTGGAGACTAGGAGGGAAAAGTGGAGAGGAGGCTGTGAATAACGACATAGAAAGTGTTGGGTGCTGTCAAGTTGGTATCCAACTCCTTCTCTGCTCTTCATAGAGTTTTCAATGGCAGATTGGTGTTTGGGGGCAGTGGGTTGCCCGCTCCTTCTCCTGAGCCTACAGCACCTGGTGTTCCCAGGCACTCTCCCATCCAAGTACTAACCAGGTCCAACCCTACTTAGTTTCCAAGATCTGCTGGCATCAGATGCCACTGTGGTACGGCTACAGGCAGTAGAGAGTAGAGACAAAAGTTATTAAGAGATAGTACACCTTTAAGGAATTATTACTGGGAAAACTGAGGCAACTAAAGAACTTTAGAGAAATCTGGAAAGGATCTTGGGAAAACCTTGGCTCTCTGGGTGAATTGGTATAAGGATATTTTTATTCCCCAGGGGAAAGTAAAGTCAGTGAGAAAAGAATAGTTAAGCAAGCTTCTAGAAGGAAAAGTACCTTGGACAGACAGAGAAGATAACAGCCCAAGAAAAGGAGTGGCTCATGTGGAGCCACCACAAAGAAGGGGAGGTGCACACAGAACCACCTGGGATGAGAAGGAAGAGAAAGGCAGAGGGCAAGGAAGAAAGAGCAAGAGAGAAAGAAAGAGAACATGGGTGGTTGTTCTCTCTAGTTTTATTCCAACTAGGGGATGCCCTATGTGATGCCAGACTTGAGTGCCCAGCTCTGGATGCCTAGTGTGACATGTGCCTTGAGCATGGGTGTTCCAGCTCCACTTAGAAAAGTCCTTTGTTGTGGTTTACGGTGTATAAAGCCTTCTTGTTAGGTGCCACTGAGTCAGATCTGACTCATAGTGACCCTATGTACAACAGAATGAAACACTACCCAACACTGTGCCATGCACACAATCTTTTTGGGTTTGAGCCCCTTGTTGCAGTCACTATGTTTCATCTCATTTTGAGTTTTGGCACATCAAAAGGAGGTCCCATTAACGTAGAGTCATTAAAACCAACTCTACTTTGAGGTATAAACCCCATAGGGTTTTTGTTTTGTAAAATTGTTAATAGGCCTATAGTTGGATGTCCTAAAATAGTCTGCCTTTGTACTCAGGCAGCTATTGATCCTGGTTTAGGGTATGGAGTCCTTTAGAATATCTTCCTTCCAATGTCCTTAGGTATTTGTTTGGAAGATGGCTTCATTCATTATGGCCAAACTGCAAAAGTTATTTTCAATCCCCTTTTCCTCCATATTTCCTGCTAATTGCCTAAGCTAACCTTCCTAACAGTGTTTAAAAAGACACAGACTTGGAAAGAGAATTGTTGCTGCTTTTAGGTGCCCTTCAGTCAGTGTCCAACTCATAGTGACCATATGTATAACAGAAAAAACATTACCCAACATTGTGCCATGTGTGGCACTATTGTATTTCCCTGCTATTCACAGGGTTTTCAATGGCTGATTGTTTTTGGGGAGTGGGCTGCCAGGTCCTTCTACCAAGCCTACACCACCTGGTATTCCCAGGTGGTCTCCCATCCAAGCACTAACCTGGCCCAACCTGCTTAGCTTCCAAAAATCAGATAGGATCAGAGGCCACAGTGGTACAGCTGCAGGCAAGAAGGGAATAGTAGTTCAGTTTTTGACCTTAGAGTTAAAGTTGCAAGAAGGACAGGTATCTGGAAATATTACCCAGTAACACCCAGGATATGGTATTTGGAAGTAAAGTAGAGATGAAATCTATAGAGTTTATAGTGAAGCTACGGGGAAAGTTGGTTATATTGGAAGAAATTATAGATTTCACAACAATCTGTGGGTATAGCAACATTTAATAGGTAGAAAGAGGCCAGAGAAAAATATCAAAGTAGCAGCAAGATATGGAAAAAAACTAGAATCCTATAAATGATAAAATAATTCCAGAAAGAGCCAGGCACAGTGGTGCATGCCTGTAATCCCAGCAGTTCGAGAGGCAGAGGCAGGAGGATTGCAAGTTCGAGACCAGAGGTGTAAGTTAGCAAGACACTGTCTCAAAAAGTAAAACAATGGGCTGAGGGTGCAGCTCAGTGGTCCAGCACTTGCAGAGCATGCAAGTGCCAGGCCCTGGGTTCAACCCCCAGTACCACAAAAATATATAATGATAATGATGATGATGATGATAATAATAATATAATATTAACACACATTATCATATATTAATCTATTAATCTAATATAATATGATAAATATCATAATAATATTAATAATTAATAATATATTATAATTAATAATTAATTAATAATTAATTAATGTCAATATGATTAATAATATGTAATTAGTAATATATAAAATTAATAATATAATAATATAATATTAATATAATTAGTATTAATATATATTAATATATTAATATGATAATATTATTATTATTCCAGAAAGAGAACAAGACCATGTAAAAAATGTGTACGCTTACACACACGCTAACACACACGCACATATATACTAATTGTTGTCGTCAGGTGCAGTTGAGTCGTGTCCAACTCAGAGCGACCCTTATAGGGTTTTCAATGGCTGATTGTTTCAGGAGTGCCTCTGGGAGTGCATTGTGACACCCTTCTCCCATTTTTATGGTACTAGGAATCAAATTCCAGACCTCAGAGACTGTAGAGCAGCGCTCTACTAACTGAGCTAAATCCCAGCCCATACACTAATAGGTATATTTTAAATTGTGTTGAAAAACTATATTAGTTGCCATCAAAAGATATTCACTGATCTTAAGAGAAACATTCAGGTTAAAAAATAGTATGTATACTACTGCTTTGTTTTTGAACATTACATATGTAACTTCAAAAGGTCAGGAAGGAAATTTTAGGGTGAGAGATTTGCTTGTGTCTTGACTGAGGTGCTGGATATTTAGCTGTGTACAGTGACTAAAGTGTGATGCCTTAAGTGTAATCCCTCTTTAGAGAGGGGGCTGTTGATAGTACCTACTCATAGGGTGGTACTGGGATTAAATGGCAGAAGGAAGCAGTGCCTGGGATACAAATAGAGTTCATTCAGTGGAGAAGGGAAGGATGACCCAGAACCATTGCCTGGAGAAGGGAACAAAGCCCAGAAGAATAAGTACAGACCATACCTGATCCTCCAAATCAAAAGCACACACAAATAATTGGCCCTGTGTGTATAGACCAAAAAGAACATAAGAAAGAATTCTTTCAGACTAAAAGGGAACATTTATGAGAGCATTTGGCAGGTGACTTACAGTATGGAAGAGAAGTAGTCCTTTTCTTTATTCTCCAGAGGTTTGAATGAAACAATGAAAGTATCTATGAATGAGAGTGTGACTGTGGAGGATGGCTAGGACAGGGAAGGGCTGAATTTAGGTCTGAGTAACTTGTGCTTTTCATTATGTCCTGAGGTGAGTAGAATACATCTCACCTGATTTGTTCAGCCTGTCCAAGATGCTGTGAGGAGGATCTTTCATGGGATGAGAAAATGGATGAGATTTCCTCTTAGGTTCCAAGGAGTTTTAGATTATGACTTCAAGTATATGAAAGACAACCAAATATAGGATGCTAGAGTAAGTTTTGTTTATTATATACACAGCATTCCTGAGCCATCAATAAATGAACTCTCTATCTCTGAGAACATTTAGTGTCATTCAGTCCTATGGCAATGGCCAGGAAGCCAGGTCTGCAATGGAGATGTCTGGTCACTGGCCAGGGAATTGTCCTGCCCCTGAGACCACAGGGTAGAGCTCTGTTCTTCGTCAAGGCAATGCCAGGTGCCTCTCTTCCTGAGAAGTCACTCATTGCCCAAAACTCCTTATCCTGTTCTCATCCCAGAGGAGGGTGGACTACTAATGGGGAAACCAGGGTATGGAAGCTGATTGAGTGGCTGCATAGTTACTTAGCTCCATGCTTACCTGGTAGGGCTCCAATAAGCCTGAGAAATTGGAGCCATGAAGTAAAGGTCTTTGAGGTCAGCAAATCTCAGTGTTCTACAGCAATAGGGTCCTGAGCAGGAATAAGAGCTTGGGTACCAGCATCATGTCTGTACTCAATTCCTATCCCTGACCACTTCCTGGCTGGATGGCCAATGGGCAAGTTCTTTGAACTCTCCATATCTCATTTTCCTCCTCTTTAAAATAGAACTATGGAGTATCCCCAATGTTTCTGTCAGCTTGTCATGCTTTAGGGGCTTGCATGTTGCTGTATGAGTTATGTCACTGGATTTCAGAGATCAGCAGGGCAACCCATGGTGGACAGGTTTCAGCTGAGCTTCCAGACTAAGACGGCTAGGGTGTAGGACATGGCTGCCCACTCAAAAAACAATTAGCCATTGAAAACATTATGAATAGCAAAGAAGCACTGTCAAATTTAGTGCTGGAAAATAACCCCTCCCAGCTTGGAAGACATTCAAGAAACGACTGGGAAGAGTTGCCTCCTTAAAGTAGAGTCAACCATAATGATGGGAATGGAGTTAAGCCCCCGGGACCTGCTTTTGCTGATGTGGTACGACTCGAAATGAGAAGAAACATACTTGCTGCGACAATGGGCTCAAACATAAAATGATTGTGTGCACAGTGTTGGATAGTGTTTCATTCTGTTGTACAGAGGGTCACAATGCATTGGATCAGACTCACAACAATAACATGGAATACCCATCTCACAGGGTCATAGTGAAGGTTCAACAAAATGACTTTTGTGAATGGACTGGCAGGATGATTCAATACTTGCTAGCAATTCTTATTCTACATAGTAGTCCTTTGATCTATTGCTGGGTGCAAACACCTCTCTGTGCTTCCTATCTTTTTCCACATGGAAGACTCCAAAATATCTATCAGACATCAGAAGAATCTCTCAAACATACTGTGTATGTTTGGAGGTGTGGGCATGGGATGGGATTGGAGACTGGGGACTGGTCTCCCTTGGAGTGTGCCCAGTGACTCAGCCTGGTGTGCGTGTGTAGGTGCACAGACCTGTGTGAATTTCTTCTTATGTGATCAGATCTCCCCGGGTCAGGTTAGCATCCTGGGGCTGGTGAGTGGGGCTGAGCCATTGTTTGCACTCTCTAGGGAGGTAGACCAGCGACACCAGCCCTCTGAGCTCCGCTTGTGGGAGACAAGTTTCCTCTCCTAGCGCCTGTATAAATGGGAAGACAGGATGGTGTCGAGACTGGTCGGTGCTACTCTGGTTTCCCCATTGTTTCCTGTGCAACTTCTCTGTAGGTCTGGGGTCGGCCTGGCCTTGGACCCAACCCCCCACTCCTAGACTGGGTCCACTCTCCCAGAAAGAGCTCACGAGCGCCCCTGCAGCCACTAAGCGTCAGGCGGAGGACCAACAGCCAGTTGGTGAAAAGCCAAGAGGCAGAAAAAGAGGGGAGAGCGCGGGAGGGGCTGGTGGCAGAGGGAACAGCAGATTGCACCGAGCCAATGGAAACAGCAGGACGAGGTGGTACCAAATTCTACTTGGCCAATGACTAGTCAGAGTGCTCGGAAGCCTCATTAGCATTTCCCCCGGGGCTGGGGATGTGCCTGCGCGGCGCTGGTGTCTGCAGTATCCCGACGTCTGGACGCTGGTCCCTGCAAGCTAGGTGTTTGGTGTCCGCCCTTTCCCTGCTCTCATTTCCACGCACCGCTGCCTGGTACAGTCAGCTTTGCACTTTTGCAGCTAGTTGTTGTTCGGTAAAACGAACCTAAGGAAATAGAGGACGTGATCACCCTAGTGTTAGCTCTAGCATTAAAAACGCAGGCTGAACAGATCCGCGCCCAGCGGTTTCAGGCCCAGACCCCAATCCCTTGTGCAGGAAGAGCCAAAGGACTCCGAGTGCAGCGCACCAGTCGCTGCACAGAAGCTGCCTCTGGAAATCAAGTCATTCCTCTTCTGTCCGCAGTCTAAATTCCACTGCGCAGTCTCATCCCTGGAGGAGTGATCCCAACATCCACAGGACACGATGCCCGCCCACATGCTGCAAGAGGTGAGCACCCCAGAAATGGCCTCCGCCTCGCAGGTTGGCGGGCGCAGATTGGGCTTCTGTGTGACTGGTTGGTGGGCAGGGAGTTGAGAACTCCTGGGGGGATTTGGCCATCTTTTTTTGAGCCGCTGTGCCTTCCTTCAGTACGTTGCTCTGCCATCAGGTGGTGGCTAGATTTTTAACGTGGGCACTAGATTCCCTGATTTTTGTTTCTTAAGCGTTAAAGGAAAATTTGTTTTTTGGGGGTATACATATGGCTTTTCCTTTGTGTGTTTTAGAAGTGCAAATATCACACCCGTTTCCTGCCCCTTTACCTTAAGGTTTTATTCTCCAATCGATTCCCCCTGTTCCATCTCGGGATACACTCTACCCTCGTGTAATCTGGGTACAGGGGCACCCTTCCCCCACTCACATTGGAGAGGGACGTGCCCCCTGCTGCCCCACCCCCGAAGTCAGCTCTCTCCTGACTCTCCACGCCTTCTAGGTCTCTGGCTCCTACTCAACTACCACCACCATCACAGCGCCTCCCCCTGGGGGTCCACAGAAAGGAGCAGAGAAGCTGGAAAAGGCTCCCCACCACTTGGGAGAAGACATCCGCCCGGAAATAAAAGATGATATACACGACCCCAGCTACCAGGATGAGGAGGGACCCCCGCCCAAGCTGGAGTATGTCTGGAGAAACATCATCCTTATGTCTCTGCTGCACTTGGGAGCCCTGTATGGGATCACTCTGGTTCCCACCAGCAAGTTCTACACCTTGCTCTGGGGTAAGCATGCTCCCTTGTCCTCAGCCAACACCCCAGGATTCTCCCTGCTCTTTAATGAGGGGGGGTCTGACACAGGGGCGCAGCCTTGCTCTGCCCTGGTTTTCCCAGCCATTTCTATTTGGTTTCTGACAGGCGTCTGGGCTGGGAGTAGAGCATAATGGGCTTGGGGTGTAGGGGTATAGTTCTGAGGGTCCCTTAACATGGATACTGGGCAATGAGCCCTGAGACAATGAGGAGGAAACCAGTGAGCAGGAAACTGTATCTGTAATACAGATCCAGTTGTCCCTAAAGGAGGTTTTCAGTTTTAGTTATTGGTCTGGATGTCTCTCCAAGCCCTCCCTGTCCCAAGAGAATCAAGGCATGCATGATGCCCTAGTTTTGGTCCCCAAAATTACAAAAATGAATAAGTATTGCCAGGAATGGTGGTACACCTTTGTGATCCCAGTACTTGAGGTTGAGGTAGGTAGATCAGTTCATGGCTATCTGGGGCTACACAGGAAGACCCTATTAAAAAAAACAAAAAAAGTTGAGGAGAAAGAAGGTGGCAGAAATGTTTCCTCTTCCATTCCCCATCCAGCTCCTCTCTCCTGAGGCCATGAGGTACCAAGGACTCTGCACCATCTAATCCTGGTCCTCCCCCCAGTCCCTGCTTATCCCTCCTTGGCAGGGACATCCAAGCCAGAGAATAGAGCCTTGAGCAGCCCTGGCCTTCAGGTTGCTGTAATGAGGAAGAGAGTTGCCAGTTTGCCCTTGAACTGCCCTTAGCTCAACTCTTCAGGGATCCATGGGTGTGGGCTAAGGCAGGGCTGCCCCCTGGATCCACATATGTGCTTTGCAGGCAGTTTCACCTCTGTCCCCTGAAACTTGAATTAGGAAGGGGGAGCAGGGAGCTCTATCCCTGGGGGCCTGCTTGCTGCTCTGAGGGGTGGGTGATCCACAACATTCTCAGGAGTACTTACGTTCTAGTAACTGCGTAGGAAGCTAATGGTGTGGAAAGTGTGGTTGGCCCACCAGGTGAAAGATGAACACCCCTAGTCCTCTTGGGTCTTATAGGTGAGATCTGGTCCTTGGAGCTTTGTTTTGGAAGTTCTCCAGATGCCCCAGGGAAGTGCAACTGAGAGGTTCCCCCTTTTTAGGACCACAGTTTTTCCAGGTACCAAATAGGGACAATATTATTTCACCAAGATTACGAAGGTCATGCTCATTAGGTTAGTTCTGTGACATCCCAGCATCTTCTCCTGATTCAGCTATTTCAAGAGCTTTCTGCCTGTTTACAGATGCTAGAAGGTCCCTCTTAACAGAGCTAAAGCATTATCTGTAAAAACACTGAAGGATGGGGGTAAAACACCTCCAATCTCCTTAGAACAAAGCTGTGAGATGCTGTTTAACCATCATGTGCATACAAAAAGTACTTCAGGGGAAAGAGAATGAATTTAAGTGATATTAGCTTGACAAACAGAGTGAGAGGTATGGGTAGAACAGGCACTTTGGTTCTCATCCCAGTTCTTCAGATGACATTGCATGTGCTTTCAGAGCTAACATGCCAGGGATGTCTCCAGTATGCAACGAATGTAGATGCTTTCAAGGCTCTTAGCTGAGGGTATCTGCTTTGCACAAAGCCCTTTTCTTCCTCCTGGTGATTTCAGGACTCTGACACCATTGTGATTTTTTTCAGGAAGATGTGATGAGATACCTTACAGGGAACCATGATCTCATCACCACATTGCCCACGGTCATTTGTAGCCTGATCTCAGATGAGAGATTTGGCCAGAACTTGGGACAGATGCTTACTCTGTGGCTCTCCTAGGGATCCAATAGGAGGAAAATGATAGGGCATGGGGTAGGGGAGAGGAGGAGGCTGTTTAGGAAATAGTTATCCATGGCTGCAGAAGAGCACAGGACAATTTGTATAATGTATGGTGTCTCTTACTGCAACTAAGTTTGATAGCCACCAAGGATCCCCTGTTTCTAGCTGCTTTGTAAGAGTGAAACATTAACTATTTCTACCAAGGTCTCACTCCAGCCTTCTAAAGCTGCCAATCACAGGAAGAGATGAGCACACCCACATCTCCTTCCCTGTTTGAGATCATATGTGGCACCTCCTGAACCTGCAGGCCCAGAGGATGGTAAGGCAGGCCATTGTGGTGGTGCCCAGCTGCCAGCTTTGAGTGTCTGCCCAGCATTGTCTAGAATTAGTACTGATGGTGAGAAGCCGGATTGACAGTGACATGGAACTCAGCACAGACCTTGGGGGCTGGCTGGCTGGTAGGGCTGGAACAAGGGCCTTTTGACAGAAAACCTACTTTTAAACCTTGGCTCCAGTTTTCCTAGCCCTGTGACCCTGGATAAACACAGTCTCTCACTTCACCTATTTCCTCACATGTGATATGCAGTATTAAGTCTCTAACCCATTCAAGGTGTGCAATGAATTTGAGAATATTAACCTCTTGGGCAGAGACTAGGCCATTATGCAAATATGACTGTGTGTAGGGGTGAATGTCCCTCATATGGCCTCCTGTCTGTTATACTATTAAGGAGCTATTGTACCAGCTGGTAAATAGCCACATGTCTGCGTGACTTGAGTGTTCTATAGAACTTAGGGCTCCTGCAGCTGGTCACTGCCTTAGATTGCTCTGGTTGCTACTTTCAGAATATTCTTTCTTGGGTCCTAGTTTGGGCTGGGGGAAGGATTTGTAGCCCAGAACAGCTTGAAGGTCAGCTAGAGGTCAAAGGAGATAAACCCTCGTATAATGTCTCTGCAGGCTGCCATTGAGCAATGGCACAGTGGTGAGAGTCTATTTCCTGCCCTGACTTTCTGCTTCATTGTGCCCTGGGACTCCTTAGCTTATCTGCTAAGTAGTTTTTCCAAGTAGTAAAAGCTATCAGGCCTCAGAGACCAAGACATCCCTAGGATTAAGGGGAAGGCAAATCCTCACTCCAAGCCTAAACAAGAAGCAGCCTTTGGCATCAGGAGAGTTTCCGGATAGACTTCCTGTAGTGGAGATTGCCTATTGGTGATAACACTGCCATCTTGTCCTACAGTGTATTTCTACTATGTAGTCAGTGCCCTGGGCATCACAGCAGGGGCTCATCGCCTGTGGAGCCACCGAAGTTACAAAGCACGACTGCCCCTGCGACTCTTCCTCATCATTGCCAACACCATGGCATTCCAGGTAAGAGTTTTGTGCTGCTCAGCTCTTGCATCTCACCCTATCTGATCCAGAGCAAAATGGAGGGGGAGCAGCCCCAGAAGGACACTCATTGGTCTTGCCAGTGTCCAGTGGTCACCTCAAGTGTAGGCTCAGTCTCAGGTCCACCAAGCATCGGGTACTTCTGAGTCACTGGGAAGGGAAATAGGTGGTTAGGAAGAAAGGCTCTCAAGGCATAGGGTCATTTTTCAACTCAAAGTCCCTGTGTTATCACACAGTATGGCTGTTGTGTTCCTTTGGCACAAAAGACCATGGTATAAGAATCAGACGCTGACCCTAGTTTCCTGGACAGTCAGTGGACAATAAGCTCATGCTTTAAGGTAACAGTCTAGGACTCACCACAATGGGATTGAAAGTGATGTGTGACAGACTCAGCAACTGTGTTGTTACAGATAATGAGAGCAAGTAATTCTGTAGCACTATGTGCTGGGCACTGTGCTAGGTACGGAACATGGTTAGCTCATTAAATCCTTACAACCATCTTAGGAGGTAGGTACTGTGATTATCACCTTTTACAGTTGAGGAAACTGAGTCACTGAGTGCTTAGAGAGGTCAACATTGCAGTCCTCTGTGAGGCTGCCACGCTGGCTAAGACAAGTCTTGGTTTCAGGCAACAAATGTATAGCAGAAAAAGACTGAAGGCAATTGATTAAAAGGATTTTAGTATCTATTAAGTTATAGCAATGGGCACAGGATAACTAGTGGTTATGCGGCTTAACCTGGGGTAGAGGAAAATAGGAAACCAAAGGAGTCCCCTCTGTCTTGGTGAGATCTGAGGTACTCACCACACTGCATAATAATTTCTGACCTAGTAACTTAATCCTTGAAGTTTCCTCATGTTCTTAGAGGAGAAGACACAAACTGGTACATTGTAAAAAGGATGGATGGAGTCCCAGACAAGCCCAGAGGCCTTTTAGACATGTGTTCCCAGTCATGAATTATCTGTTAGTCTTGTTTTTAGGTTGGGTGACCTGCTACTTCTGAAGGCATCAGACTGGAACTTTCCTACTTATACCACAGAGTAGTACCTTATGCCTCAAAGCCACATGCCTCATACTCTGTGCCCAGAGAATCTTTCTTGCTTGAGTAACTGCCATGTCCTTTCCTAATGATAGTCTCTGAGTACTGTAAATTATTTCCCTTCTTTGTACACCATAGCCTTTTGTGGTACTGGGGATTGGACCCAGGGCCTTGCGCTTGCATGCTCTGCAAGTGCTGGACCACTGAGCTGCACCCCCAGCCCATTTTTTACTTTTTGAGACAGGGTCTCGCTAAGTTACACAGACTGCCTCTGGTCTTGAACTTGCGATCCTCCCGCCTCCGCCTCCCAAGCCGCTGGGATTACAGGTGTGCGCCATGTACACCATAGTCTTTAAGAAGAAGCAGTGCTATTCTTTTTTGTGGTACTGGGGAACTGAAATCAGGGCCTACCGCATACTTTGCAAGTACACTGTCACAGACAGGGTCTTGCCTAAATTACAAAGGCTGCCTCTGACCCTGAACTGGCCGTCCTTCTGCCTCCATTCCCAAGTCACTGGAATTACATAGTCTTGTACTATGGTACATGTCAGCAGTACTATTTTTGTGCTCTGGGACTAGAAGTTCCTTTTCTACGTAAGCTTTAAGGCCTAGTGTGCAGAAGAGGGCAGCCTCCTCATGTACTGGGGACTTGTGAGGGTGGGCTGAGAGCATAGGGCCTTTACAGACACCTGGGCACTAGAATTCTCTGAAGAGGGCATCTGTCCTCAGGCCTCTGTTCTTCTGTTTCCCTCCAGAATGATGTGTATGAATGGGCCCGAGATCACCGTGCCCACCACAAATTCTCAGAAACACATGCTGATCCCCACAATTCTCGTCGTGGCTTTTTCTTCTCTCATGTGGGCTGGCTGCTTGTGCGCAAACACCCAGCCGTCAAAGAGAAGGGCGGTTTGCTGGACATGTCTGACCTGAAAGCTGAGAAACTAGTGATGTTCCAAAGGAGGTGAGTGAAGGGGGAGGGGCAAGCCAAGTACTCTAATAACCTTCACACAAGGCAGAATACTTTTTGCTCCTGCAAGGAACAAAGAGGAAGGTGATTGCTCACTAAGGATGTTCAGTCAAGGATTTAGGAACACAGTAGCAGTGGAATGCACAGATGGACAGAAAATGTCATAGGTATTGTGGGCAGGAATGATGCAAACAGAACAGTGAGGTAAATCATCAGGCAACTTCCTGCTTAACATACAGGGTGTGACAGAAAAGAGGACTGTGAAGAAAGACTAATGTGGTTCCTATGGATTCTTAGACACAGATTTAGAATGAATTCATTCAGCAAGAGGGAACCACTAAAGGATTCTCTAGCAGCACAGGGCTCACTCAGAGTTGTGCTTGGGAGAGGCTTCTCAGGACAGGTGAAAGTAACCAGGGAGCCAGAGAGATGAGACAGAGACACATGTTAGAAGGTAGGGAGAACCCAAGTTAAGGAAGGACCTGGATGTAGGGATTGTCAGTGACATAAGCATCACAGACTTGAGTGCTTGAGTCAGTCAATACCTTGGGAAGTCAGTGTTCTGCTCTACTTGAGAGTGAAGAGGTGGATGGGTCCTCTAGAGGGACACACCTGTCAATGGTGAAGTACACTCAGTGTGCCACCTGTGGGAAAGTAGAGCAATGAACTGGGG